>VUQK01011317.1:18967-34258 GCA_015106715.1 Bujurquina vittata
GTCTTTTTCCTGGTCACAATCTTAAACCTTCAAAACAAACTGAAACCCTTTCCCAAAAATATAACAGATTTTTTTTAGTTTTTTTTTTTTACTGTGTTCCAACATTGCAGTCGACAGAAACACTTCAACAGAAGTGCATTTTTATTAGAAACTTACAAGAGAATATTATCAAATCAAACATTTGTCAAGGAGGGTTTGTGTAAACAGCGCATGCTGGAGGCGTTTGCTTCTTTAAAGAGTTAGTCATACTGTGAATACTCTGCACATTTCCACCCCACTGTCGTCCAGGTAGTGTTGCACAGTGCTTCGGCACATCCTTAATGCAGTTATCCAGCAAACTACCAGACTTTCCCCCTGCTGCTCCAAAGGCCTTTGATAAGAACAGAGGGAAATTAAAATCATGAACCTGAATTATGAATCCAATCACAAGATACCCTGCAAAAGCTCTTTCACCGCGCCATCTTCACTGGCTATTTCGCCTCTCGCTCTCTCTTCCCATCTCTCACTTTCACTTTTGTTCTTTATTTCCCTTTCAGCCGTGGTGTTGTTCGTTATATTTCTTTTTCTCAACCCCACCCACCTTCTCTCTTTCTTGGGTTGCAGAGGATTCAACTGCAAGCATATTCCATGAGAGCAAGAGAGACGGGAGAGAGAGGAAAAAAGTTTCAAACGACGATAACACACAGTTTGATAAAACTGACAAGGGACTCAATTAAGGCTTCCCTGTCAAAGCATGAGTGATATTTTATTAAGTGGCAGTGTGCCATTCGATGGATACATCAAGCGACACATCTGTAGACGAGAAGGCTGTGCCAGCCGGGTAAGAGGGACACATGTTGCCACTTTCAGGAAACATCAGTCAAACCTCACTTCATCACATCTACTGAAAAATTAAGAGGCCCCGTTATTAGGATGCTCATTTACTTTTTCATGCACCACCCCTAATATTTGAGGAGAAACTCTTGCCCCCCTCCCTTTTTTTTTTTCTTTTATTTCGAACACATCGCAGCACAAAGACTTTTGGTACGAGCTTTTGTTACATTAGCATCAGAACACCAAGACCAAGATTCTGCCACAGCTAAAATGAAGAGATCCAAAGGCCCGCGTTGCTGCTTTTGCACAGCTTTTGAAAAACACATTTTTAGGACAATGGGTGTCCTTGTTTTGTAACTGTGTCAAATGTTTAAGTTGTTTCCGTGATTGAAGAATCAGTGTATTAAAACATTAAAGGGGCATTTTTGCTGCAGAATCCTCTCCTGAACAGACATTAAAATAGTTGCATAAAGAATACATTTTAAACATAATAGGCTGACCAGATTTAAAAGAGCATTCAGAAATACACACAAGTGAAAACACTCTTGCATGTGTGTTGGCACTGGTGGTCCTCTTTAAGACGGACCTGCACCGGTATGTCAGTGCCACAAAGCTGCAGCAAGCACAGGTATGAAAGAGGTATCCTACTTTCCTTGAAATAAAATGGATATTTTACCATTCACGTTTACTGTCTCACACATCTGATTGCTTTAACTTTAACAAATGTAAATTTCCTGCCTACAAATATACATTAAAACTCATTTGAACGAGACTCAGTAAAACATGCAAAACATAAAATGGATTGTACTTTTCTTTGTCTGCCAATACAAAGCGAGGATCTGAGTGTCAATATTACATGAGTTCTGTTGTTTGTGTGGACAAGTGCATATATTCAGCAAGTTTCTCACTACTTTAAATTTCCTTTTTTTAAAAAGTAAACTTAATCCTTCGAGAGCACAAACATGTTGATGTTGTTAAAAAGAAATCAGCAGAGCTCTGATGTGCCTGGGAGAGGCCACGGTGTTACAGTGAGATGAAACTTTAATTCTAAAATCTCTTTTGTAATTGCTGTTGTAGGATCTTGTACTGCTGAGAAAAGACAGATGCTCCCATCCGCTCACACACACACACACACACACACGCACATTTTCATACACACCCCATAAATGTGTGTGTACATTGGTTTACATCTTGCTGTACACAAGTATGGTTTTGCATTCCAACTTGCCTAGGATGTTTGTGTATGGTTGTTTGCATTCATCTCCACATATGCGAGTGCATGCAGGAGCTGACACTTGGTTGTACAGGAGCTCAGTGCTGACCATACATAGTCTGTTTCATCTAGAACAAAAGCTCTGTTGGAGAACACAAAAGGCCAGGTTCAAAAGCATTGCAGGCGTCAGGAGCCCAGGCCTAGATACATGAAACAATCAGTGTAAACTTGTTTAAAGCTAAGAGGGCTGTGATGCACCTACAACAATGCTCCTCATGCTCAACTGCAGGCACATCTCTGTCCACATAAGACAAGATTAAAGCTCTGGGTAGATCAAACAGTGCTGATGATTAGCGCAAAGAATGCTTGTGTGTGTGCGTGCGTGTGTGTGTTTCTATTATTGAAAAATCTGTTGCTCCCGAGACAAGCAATGATTTATGCATGCTGTGTATGATTGAAACCACTGAACTATGTTATGTGTTACTTCCGTGAGTGTGTGATGGGGGGAAATGGCAGGGTACATAAGTCCTTATACTGTACGTGTGTATTTGCATGGAAGATTTCTTCACATATAACAAATGAACCAATGAATGTTGTAATGAGTGACGGTGGGTATATGTGTAACTTACACTCAGTCGTATCTCAGCAGCAGTCATGTTGATGGATTCAGGAACAATGAGCAGAGGGGTTTTAATGAAGATAAAAGTACACGCACACACACACAGCTATAAATGTCTGAAGGTCTCAATCTTTCTCCTGTCTGTTATTCTCACATTTTCTTTGCTCTCCTCCATCCTCCACCACATATTTATGACTGATAAACGTGTCTGGGGCGATGCTTTCATCATCACTCGACCGGCTCAGTTTCAAGTGGCCTCCTTTGCGTACTGGCATTGAACTTGATACACTACTACTTGGGAATTTGGCATTTTCATTCAGACACTATACAGTACCATATGTAGCATAACTATGTTTGCTTTCTGCAGAAAGCTGTTTTGGGGTTCTAAGTTAGTATGATTATCCACTCATCCATTTTCTTCTGCCCAGCCAAGTCAGGGTCGTCGGGGGTGGGGCAGGGGTGGACCCTATCCAGGCTGCCATAGGGCTAGAGGCACCCTGGACAGGTCGCCAGTCTGTTGCAGGGCTAGCGCAAGCAACCATTCACACTCCCATTCACACCTATGGGCAATTTAGAATCAGCAGTTAACCTAACTCCACTAACTGTATGTCTCTGGACTTGGGCAGGAAGCCAGAGTACCTGGAGAGAACCCACAGCCAGATGGTGGGTTTAAATTCAGGACCTTCTTGCTGTGAGGCGCCAGTGCTAACCACCATGCCCCTGCACTCCCCTAGTCTCATTATATAACAATAAAATTGATTTGTGTGTGACTCAATTTAATTTTGATACCTTTAAAAGAAGTAAATGAAAGATTCACGACAGTAACATCTGTGCAATCATCAGTTCATGACAGTAAAACTAAAGTTCTACTAACCCAGGATAGATTTTACACAAGCTGTAGAAGTATAATGTATTTTTTTTTTTTTAACCAGAGCATCATAAATTCTGTAATTTTTATGGCGTGAGCGCTGCTGTGCCAGTAAAGATTTCAGATTTGTTTAGTTTCTATTTAATGCCTGATAAAAACTGCCTTGCCACAGTGCTATGGAAATGTTAGGTCCCATTTCATTACTACTTAAGTCTCATAAATAGTGGCATCTGCAGTCACTGATTATTATTATTAGGACCCAGAGTCTGGACTCTTTGTAGCTCATGTCCTTAGTGTAAGTAAGACAGAACCCAACAGAAGATGCTTCACACCAAAAACAGAGCTGGCAACCCCAAAGACAGCAACTATAGCAATTAGAGATGGAAAAAAAAACATTTTGGCACCTTGTTAATACAACATTTATAACAAACTCTATTACTCTGAATTCCACGCAAAGTTCTGGATGCCTGTCTGAGATGCTAAGTTAAGTCTCGAGTGTTACCTCACTCTATTGTAAAAGCTCTATGACACCACTTGCACGCTAGCTTTTGGTTGTGTATAGCTTTTCCTTAATTTGTCCATGATTATTCAACTCAAACACTCCACTGACTCCATAAGCTTTCGCTAGAGTTTTTTTTTAAGGTCTTTATGTTTTTAGGAAACATCTAATCCAATCCCCAAATTAGCATAAAATGGAAATATCCAAGCACAGTACCCTCAAACTGCACTAGACACTTAATTTATATGCGATACCATAACTGAGACCACTGGATAGTGTCCAAATAAAGCCAAGCCAATCTATATACAAGTTATACACAGTCTATTTGTATGTGTGTGAAAGGGGTGGTGGTGGTGGTGGTGGTGGTGGGGTTGCAGTGAGTGATTGTGTGCATATTTGTGTATACATGGTTTTAAAGATTTGTCCAAGTACTTTTATTGGTGCCAACAGGTTTTTGTGCTCTGAACAGATACAAAAGCGTTGTCAGCCCACGGGCCTTGTCTCTACGTTGGTCCTTTCACCATTACGTTACTGCTACTGTACAGCCAGGAAAACTGAGACACTGCCACCAACCCACTCTCTGTTTATCAATCTCTATCACTTTATTTCTTTTTTTTCTTATAAAGGCACAATGTAAGCGATGGAGCGAACCAGTCAAACTTTGGTCTTTCAAATTAAGGATCACGTAACAAGCAGATGCAGAGAACAGCATTGTTCAGTTATTTCTACACACTTGTGGGACTGGACTGCTAGTTGTATGAAAAGTTAGTCCAACAGGCAAATGGCGGAAAGATGGACGGAAATATCTTTGTCTTTCTCAAACGTATGCCAGTCTGTGTTCCATGCAAGCAGTTATATCCTTGTTGCTCCAGCTTCTGTTTCGCTATAGTGACTGTATTAAAGCAGATTAAGAGCAAATATAATGCTGGGTGCAATTTAGGAGAGTACCAAGTTCAAGAAGCATGGAGGCCTTTAGCACAAATCTACAAAACTCCAACACAGTAGTAATGCCTAAGGGATCTACACACAGACACACACACAGAGAAAGGCTACAAACAGTGAGAGACCTCAGAACTAACTAATACTAAAACAAGAGCTCGTGACTATGCTTCAGCAAGTGCAGGAGAGCAGCATAAGTGCAACCCTCAGTGCAAACAGGGTATTCTGTGAAAGCAATGAACCAGAGACTGCTGCTTTCTGGTTTTTTTATTTATTTATCATTGAATGTGTATGTATTTATTTTAAATCAGGCAGTCACATTCAAATGGTAAGACATTAAAGAAGTAAATGGTCTCTCCTTTTAGGGCAATTTGCTACAGTATGATTAGTGAATATAATAGTTATCTTAGGTCAGGTTAGTAATTGCTGGATATTATAGTGGTTGTTAGATGTAAATGAGAAAAAAAAAATATTTTAAAGCTTCAAAATTTATACATGAAAAAATACAGATGGCTATTTCTTGAGTGCAAGAACTCCACATAACCATAACCATTAGATACAAAGAACAATAATGAGTTCCAGTATTGACTGGGCAGCATGACAATACACAAATGCCTCTGTAGTCAAAGACAGACGTGAAAAGCTGATTCATAGTTGGAAGAAGACAAAGAAAAATGAAAAGAGCAGTCGCTATGAATAAAACCACCCCTTTTGTGTAATAGTACAACTAAGGCGCTTTTACAGGTAATCTTAATCATACATGTTTAAAAAGGTTTGGTTGAAAATATGAGCTCAATGTGGACGTAGAATATGGAGAACTTTAACCACAGCTGTAGCACTAATCAGCCTAGAAGTCAAAAAAGGGTGACTGTCATTGTCATTGCCCACAGTTAAATCAGCTGACATACTAGATAAAAGACCAATGGTAGGAACTGTTTAAAAAAAAATTAAAGAAAAAAGTGGCCAAATAATATCAAATCAGATCTATCAAATAATATGACCAAATACATGCTTGATTTCAAAAAGCTGGGGCCATGATGAATTTTCAAGATATGCTGTAGCATTCCAACATTTTGAGTCACAGGCACAGAAAGCCAACGGATAATTTGATTCAGTCTTCCTAATTTCGCTGATGCACATGACTCTTTGTTGTGGAGAGGTTAGTCAGTCCTCTACCTTTGGAACAGCCAAGGCATTTATGCCCTTTACATTTGGAAATGTGAATTTTATATAAAGCTCAGGGAAAATTTTTTAATTCTGATCCTTCAAACACATATTGCACTAAGCCCTATGTTTGACCTTTGTTTTATTCAAATTCCTTATGGTTTGTCACATGAAGACATAAATACACACACAGGCACAGAATGTTTAGTCTCTTCAAAATGTGTACATATGTATCAAAAGTTAGGTAAACAGTTTTAACCGCCCTGTTCCATGTCAGTTCAACTGACAGCTTCTGCTAACAGACCAGGAAGTCATAATTAAGGTGATACATAATCCTTTTACCCTATTTGAGCCAGGAGTAGACAATGAATATGGGGAAAAAAGAAAAACAAACAAAACAAAACAAATTAAAAAAAAAACAGTTAGTTGGTGCTAATTAGATACAGATAAATATGTGGAGGAGAACAGGCCTTTGAATTATGCATTAATCAAACAAAGCTTAATATGAACTGACAAGGAGTCTGGCAATCTGGCAACCATCTGGAAGACAGGCCTGTCAGTCAGGGAGAGGTGAGAAAGAGGAATGGCTGAACTCTGGGTTAACCTAGAGAGAGGGAGGAAGGAGGGAGAGACATCAGCAAGATAGAGGAAGACACAGGGACAAGAAGCACGGGGGAGACAATGAGAGATAGAGGTTATGAAAGACAGTGAGTTGGGTTTAAAGGTTGCAGACAAATATGAAGAATACGGAAGTTTCTTTAGACACTGCTGAAGTGTGCTGAAGCGTGGGTGGTGGTGGTGGGGTCAGGGGTCAAGTATCTCTGATGCAACTGTAAGTTCAATTACAAAGGCCAATTTTGACATCTTTGCTGAGTGAGGCATTGTCATTGTCAGGGTCATTCATTTCTTAGGTTTACCAACAGACACATTTTTTTTTTTGGTGCTGCACACCTACTCAGACAGTCGCACACAGCTAACCACACATTTGAAAACGTCAAACAAGCACAGTGCAAAAGCAGCACACGAGCACCCATTCCTTCTTCCTCACAACAGCACACGATCCACATTCCACAAGTATCCAATACTTCGCTTTAACCAGACAAATAAACTTGTGGCATGTCTGATTGCTGGCTGTACCTCATGAACCCTGCTGACAAGCAGTGTTGTTGTTGTTGATAATATAGCTGCTGGTTGCAGTCGTCTGCTGTTGGAATGCTGCGGGTGCAGACCGAAACCCCACGATCAGAAAGTTCTCCAAATGGCGGAGTTATACCGCCAGGCTGATAGGCTCCCATCTGCAGATGCTTCTCGCTGCAGATGGGGACACAGTAACGAGGCGAACAAGAAGAAAACTGACAAGACTGTGATACAAGCAGCGAATGGTACTTCTACCGGCTTGCGCTGCACTTTGATTTGCTCCCTCCAGTGGTTAGTGATTTTGATTTTACCCGTCTGTATTGTACTTAGACTCCTTTTCTCCTTTAAAATCTTAGTCTGATTTCACATTGTTCTCCACCTAAGTTATGTATGACAAACGCCTGGGGCCAAATCACCATCAAAGGAACATATCGCAGGAACACGGCGCTTCCCAGCTTCTTAGAGATGACAGATGTCACTTTTGAAGTAAGCAAGGGGATGAAAGTGGTGGGGATGTGACGGGCAGCATGAGGACAGCTTCTCCGCCGTGACCTGCCATCATCAGTGCTGCTGAAGCTTAATGGGGAGAGACTAGAGGGGCCTGGAGGCTTCAATGGCCGTCTAGGGTGTCTGTCTCAGTGCCCAACAGGGGCCAAGCTTTAAATAAAAACCTATCCCGCAAGCAGAGAGCACCCAACCTGGCAGCCAGTCAGCTAGCCAGCAATACTACTAGTCAGCCAGCCAGGAAGCCATCATCCCTCTGCCACCCATTGGGACAGAAGTGTCTCCCTCTGTTACACTGGCTGTTCTGCCAGTGGATTCGTCAAGATATAGAGAGAATAGCTAATCTGAGGGAACCAGCAGCCCAGAATCAAAGGGCCACTGGCTTCTCTCTTCCTTGTGTGTAGCAGCGCTCACCTGGGTACTATCCCCAGTGTGACAGAGCGAGCAGCAAGAGGACTTGGTAAACAAGGCAGAGCAATGCAACTTTCAAAAAGAGAGGCAGCTAGTGCAGGGAAACCAAAACAAACTCTTAACTCGGGAAATTCACAGAACGTTTTCCCCCTGCCTTCCCCACTGTTCCCTGTGTCTTTATTGTGGCTTGATATGTCACCACTGTCTATATCTCCTACTTACTCAGGACTTCAAGTGGCTGTCTCTATTTTGCTGGGCCATAAATTATTCAGTGCCATGTGTCTTCTTAGTATCTGCGCTTTCCATTGGGTTGCTATCTTATCCCTTCTTCTGAAAGAAGGGCTGGTGCTTTGAGACAGAGTTTGCAAAAGGTAACACAGGAACTTCAGCACCGACAACCACTTTCTTAGTAGGAGCTCTTGTCAAGTACATATATTTGTTCCAGCACAAGGAAAATATGAAAAAGAAAAACAAGAAAAAAGTTGTATCTGAATACAACATGGAACCCAACAAGCTCCACTGCTGCTACTACAACAACTTGGACTTGTATCTGAGCTAAAAATAATGACAGTATTCCACATAGAGGAGTGTGTGTTTTGTTTCCTCCAGCACATGCATGTGTGTGTGTGTGTGTGTGTGGGTGGGGAGGAGCCCAGGGAGCTGACTGTATGTAAATAGCCATATGAGACTGCATAGCATTACTGTCCAGACATTGAAGAGGTGACCTGATCCCAATTAATCACACAATCCCAGGGAGAACTGTCACATCTCATCTCCATCAGCAGTACCACCCTGCTCTATCTTCCTGTCTTGTCATCTTCTGTTCCTCCATCTCTTTTCACCTTCCTCTCTCGCTCTCTCTCTCTCACACACACACAAACACACAGAATGACACATGAACAACAAATGCTGAATCCATACACTACCAGGCCCCTCACCAAAATTCCCTCTCCCCATCACCTCCCCACTTTTATTCAAACACACGGGTAGAGTTGACAGGTCAGCTGGCATGGGCCATGCGGTCCCCACCTGTCCCCTAGCTTCTTCCCCCAGAAGGCAATATGCCAGAAGAGCAGAGAAAAGGCCCTTCACAGATATCTTCAGCATGCAGCCTTAGGGTTTCCCATCCCCCAAAGAGATCAAATGTTTGCATTTTACCAGTATCAGTGAAGGAGAGCATCTATTTTATGGTTTATCAGTCTCTTCAACAGCAACACAACGGGGTGAAGACGGTGACGAAAAACATTCAACATATGTGTGAGAGGCAGGCTGCGTTATTAAAATGTGACAAGAGGGTATTTGCGGTGTGGTGAATTATAAACATCAATAGGCTGAGTGACCCTTTATGTAGATGTGGCATGCACATCCTTCTTTACTCTTCTGCCGACTGACATGGCTGCTCACGTAGGTCCTTTTGAAGCTTAGAGTGACGACTCTGTTGGTGCGTCACACAATCCCACACACACACAAGTCTGGGCTATAGCTTGCAAAGACTATCATTAAGAAAGTATAAAGCGGAATGTGACATTCCACTTTATAAGTGTCATTTTATATTTTTAATGTCTTCTAATATCATTTTGGAGAAAAGTTTTAATAGACGACCGTGAAGGGGATGTATACGGGAAAGAAAGAAAAAAAAAAAAGATGTAGCGTGACTCCTGTGTGACCTGAAACTGAAAAGAGTGGTCTAAGGAGGGTTGTCTGTCGAATCTATCAGCAACAGTGAAATAGAACACATTCCCATTTTTTTTTTCTCCAAACGTTGATACAAGTGGAGATCAAAACACTAGGCATGTCTATGAACACTGCACATTGGATACAGGAGTCATGTCGTAGCTTTGTCTTGATTCATCCTGATATAACCATTTTGAGTATTCCCTTTGAAAAATGGAAAAGTGGCATCTTGTGAAATCACAGAAGAAGTCAGGATACTCTGTATCACATATCATTAAAGCTCTATTGTTTCACCCATCTGTTAGTAGACTTTTTCATGTCAGCGTCTTCAAGCTGTTCCCTATTGTGCTGGTACAGTTACAGGACTGTGACATAAAATCTGAAGTCTAAAGAAATTCAGGGTAAAGTCATTTAAATCATTTATGATAGTTGTTCCTTTTCAAAAAGTTGAGGGGGAAAAAAAAAAAACTTTTCTTTGCAGCTGTTGCTATGTAAAGTTTAATTAATATAATGTAGCAGTCTTAAGCTGTTGAGGACATGCAAATCCCACCAATCCCTGGTGATTAAACTTCACTAAGGTCTCTAACATAGGAGGTTTTTAAACATTTTTTTAACATAATTAGTTCATGGTTGTTCCTTTTTTCTTCTTTTCTTCTACTGTTCTTATTATGAGATTTGGATGCAAATGCAGGACAGCCTCAGGTTGGGCAAAAAGAAAGCAACTGTTACTATTTACAAAATGGGAGAAAAGAAGATGCTGCAAAAACAAACAGTAAATGCAGAATAGCCATATAATCTAAAAGAAATAAAAACAGAAAAACAGGCTGGGAATAAGGCCAGAAAAATAGGTACATAAACCTGTGGGGACCAGGTGAGAAACAAGATGGACTCACACCTACCAAAGGGGACACGGGACTATAAATACCAAAGCACAAAAGACGAGAACAGGTCTAACCAATGCAAAAACAGGACAAAATACAGCCAAAACACACGAGAAGAACAACAAAATATAACAGGAAAAGCAAGGAATGGTAAAGGATTGGTATTAAAAAGATGGATGCAAACTACAAAAATGAATGGAAGGTCAAAACTTCTAAAGAAAAACAGGAAAAAAAAAACAATAAAACCAAAAACAGTTTCTCACTATCCAAGAAGTCTGTTACTTTGTCAGTATAGTGAACATGAAACATGGTTTTCACATTAAATTCGCATAAAATGTGATTTGAGCTTCATCTAAGTGATAGTTACATACAAACGCGACCTGATATCAGCACTTGCAGTTTCCATGTCTTTATTAATGATCACTCAGTGCGTGCTGGAAAAGGAAGTGAACTTCTGACCGAGCGACTCATAGAACCTCTAACAGCAACAACCAGCATCAGACATTTCTTGTACTACATGCATATGCTTCCTTCTCACGAGAAGGAATTTTGTATCATTCCTCAATGCAATACTGAAACGAATGCTTGAGCTCTCGTGTCTTTAATTCAATCACCCGAGTCTGCAGTGTATTTTGTCATGTCTTACTTTTTCTAGGTTGCATCATGACTTTTTTTTCTCAATGGAAAAAAAAAAAAGCTATCAGATTGCGTCTCTATGACAATTGCAAAGGTTTTTACAAACTTTTTCTTGCAACCGTCGTTTGTCATTGATGGTTTTGCGTCTGTGGATAATAACTATAATTGCAGTTGCTGCAAAAATCTTGATAGCAAGCCAAGAGAAATGGAGCTGGGAGGGAGGGGGGGGGGTCGACTGAGAATTGCACGGCCCACAGAGGAATGCATAGAAATGAGATAGATCGCGTCTTGGGAATCAACCTTAGAGGAGAGGAGAGACGGGTAGGTATGCATTCCCAAAACACTCTAAACTCCCCTCCTCTGGGTTGTTTTGTGTACTCCACTAATCCTCTCGCTAAAACCTTCTCTCCATGCCATAAAAGAATTGAAAACTGGGTGAAAAATGGAACAGTGGGATATGCATTTATCATGGTAATGAGGCCGCCTATAGCTTCCTCTATCTTAAATTGCGTTAATCATCAGCAGAGGGCTGGGGAAAAGAATCAGAAAAACAGAGAGACGTACCTAATGACAGCAGGACTATAGAGGCATTTCCCTTTAAAACATTTTTAAAATTTACTGCATTTTTTGACACTCAACTCGTGATTCCTCTTTTCCAACAGCAAAAACAGTTATTTTTCACTATGGATCACTTAAATGTTTTGAGCTTGACAGCAAAAAGCAACCAAACCTAAACCAACTGAAACAACACCTTTCCCCAAAGTCTTTATGCACAAATTTAACCAATAGATCTTTTTTTTTTTTAAAAACACAGCAATACAAAACACCTACAAATTATGCAGCAATAATAGGAAAAGATAATAATCTCACATAATATCAAATATACTGTGTACATTTATGGTTCTCAAAGTTTGTGTGTATATATAAAACTCCTAATCAGCAGACACAGCTCCTCTCTTGGTCACGAACTATTTTTATTACTAGCAGCAGAGACCCTCCTACCTGCTAACACAATGTTGTGCTACCTGGCTAGTTAGGATTACCAACATACTGTTTGGTGTTCCAATTTTGTAAATTATGATTATTAGAAATTAGAAATAGTTTATGGTTGAAAAATGAATGAGTGTGTGCCCTGAAGTCTGCCTCTTAGAGCTAGTTTTGGATTATTAATTTTTGTCTTATAATAAATTATTAGTGAGAAGGGTGCAGAGTTAAGACAGGCCCCCTCTAATATGCTCTTCGTTGCCCCTGGTAGTACTGGAAAGCCCCAGCCTGCATTTTGTCTGTTCATTGGTACGGTAATATTTGAAAAATTCCCATCATGTATTAAATTATGACCAACCTGACACTAATAAAACCTAAAATAATTTTCCAGATAATTTTTTATCCATTTTTAGCCAGCAGGTTTATTTTCTGAACTGAACCCTGTGCGGTCGAGCTTCTTTGACATATCTACTGTAGACCCAGCCTGGGTAATTATGAGCTACAAAGCTCACTGACCTTGTCAAGATCTCACTACCCTTTCCAAGCTAGCTCAATGTATGAGAGGAGGGGGCACATTCTGCTGTCTGGTTACCCCCAACACATACACAAACACACCTGGACCATGGCTGTTTACCTGCCAGGTTAAAGGGCTGAAGTCAGTGACAGAAGGAGATTTAATAAGGAAGCAAGGAAGTTGGAAGGGGGTGAATATGCAGCAACAGTAGAATGTGAGGGAGAGGGGCAAAGAGGAAGAAAAGTGGAAAGAGAATGACAGTACAAAACAGAGGGAGGGGGTGAAGGGGGTCACAGAGTGATGAGGGGGTTAAATGCCACAAATGCCATGTCTCAAGGCCTCATAAAGACAAGCTCTGCATTGCTCTCAAGGTCAGGGCATGCACACATGCACCTGTCCAATGTTAGAGGTGGTTTTGTGGGTGGGTGGCTGGGCGAGCATGTGTGAGTGCTTTAGTGTAAAATACACACAGACTTGATTCTTAGTGCCTATCGTCGAGGACAAATGACCTTGCAAAAATAGAATGTGCACCAGATTTAAACGGGGGATTAGAAAGAATATGATGCTTCTTGCCTCGACTACAACAAATGACAAAATAGGGCTCTCAAGATGAGAGCCCTAGTGAACAGATACCAAATGCAAGTTCAACACTTCAAATCAACTGCAGATATTTAATCTCCTTAATTTGTCCTGAAAAATGAGGGAACTGATCACATCCGGCCATAAAACTGTGTGCCAGTCAACCGTCCAATTACTTCTGAGCCCCTGAAAATAGCAGACTGCATATTTCTAAACAGTTAATTCAATAATTGTGTTAAACCCTTTGACCTGAAGCTGAAAGTCTGCGCTTCAATCACATTTTGATTCTTTGATTAAAAAGTCATTGTGCTGGTGTACAGAGAGAAAATTACAAAAAAAACCCCCAAATAAATATGTCACTTCCAAAACGCTTGAGCACCTAACTGTATTTAAGATTTCTGAAAGAATTGGAGAGAATCTTCATTCTTACTCAGATTAGATTAGACCAGATTAGATAAAATGTATTAATCTCTTTAGGAAGATTCTGTCAGCAGAATAAAAGTTCCAGTAGCAGCTTTTACAGGTAACAAAGCACAGATTTCCTGATAGCTGCAATCTGACATGGACAGTGTGGGATTAATTTGATGTAACCAAGACAGCCCCCCCCCCTTCCTGGAGCAGCTCTACTTTAATTTTTTTCTTAAAAAAATCATCTCTATAAGACATTTTGCTTTGAGCGTCACATCTTTGTCTTTATGCCTCAGTTATTTGACCACAATGTCATATGACGGTGATCTTCTGTCCAGCAGGGGAGACAAAAAGTTAATTAAGCAATGGGTACAACCCTTCACTACAATGCTTCCAAAAAAAGCAAACAGGCATTTAAACTGGAGATACACGTGCATGTGCACACATATGTACACTATTTCAGTTGCCAAGGCCAAGGCCCCAAAACAGCAACAAAACCAGACAGTGAAAGTAAAATGGATACGCGTCTGAGCCTTTGATCACTCCCAATATCCAGTAACTTTGCCACCTAAAACATCATTGTCCAACGAACTTAACGGGCAAAGGCAGCTTTTAACCAATTACAGGGTGGCATTAGCGTTAGGCAGGAGTGCATGTTATATGAGACAACCAATTAAAATCACTTATGGCCAGGGTAATATCTACTGATTTAGGCCTGAAAAAACAGCTTTGGCTGGATTATCCCTAGCGTAACCTGATCTCATTCTCTTCTATTCAAACTCAAACACACATCCAGGAGCTGACACTACATGCTTTACAAAAACCCCATACACACACACACACATGCGCGCGCACACACACACACACACACACTCTAGACAGATGACAAAGCAACTGGGCTTTAGGCTGCATTCATGTGCATGCCATTGTCATTCCTAGACAGGCTACAATGAAGCACTTTCAAAATTACAAAACTACAGGCAAAGCAGACTGTTTATTAACAAGTGTAAATCTAAAATATTTTTAGTTCAGCTATTATAATGAGGCCTACAGCAAAAACTGCAAACTACCAATACAAAATTGAAACTTCAGAGCAGAACAAGTGCATATAGAAATAATGTGCCTTTAAGAATGAAAAATAAAAACGCAACAAAACAATTCGATATGCTTATAAAATGGCAAAAAAAATTATATTTTCAGGCTGAATTTTCTTCAGAGCACATGCTACGTGCACACCACCCCTTAGATGCACAGTGGTCAATGTGAACCACGTCCATCCAGATCCATAAAGTCAGAAATATTGTTTGGCTGATGCCGTTGCAGCTGTGATCACCGCTGACTTATATAGAATTGAGGCAACGAAGCCATAAAATTACATCATTGTGAACTGTACTATCCAGAAGAACTGTGTATGAGCCCTCTGTGTCCAAAGCCCAGTGCTTTTTCCT
>VUQK01011317.1:38495-52430 GCA_015106715.1 Bujurquina vittata
AAGAAAATTTTTTTTTTTTTTAGGAAAAAATTTTTTTTTTTTGTTTTACAAAGACAAAAAAAAAAAACAAAGAAAACAAAAACCAAATGTGGACTACAACAATAATTCTCGGTCACCGTGTGTCATTCAATTTTCTTTTAAGAAACAGGCATTTAAAAACAAAAATAAAACATAAAAAAACAAAAGAAGTGTCTACTGTGCAGTATATTTATACATCCAAGACAAAAAATGAATAATAATAATGGTCTTTCAATTTTACCCATCAGAAATATGAAACAATTCAAGAGTCTACAAACCAAATTTGAATATGATATTTAATCTGTTCAGTTTGTTTGACCAGGAAGCTACAGACTTTTTTTTTTTGTTAATGTATTTAATATTTTGGCAAACATCAGTGTTAAATGTTGAAAGTTTCTCTTGTGAGGATTTCATTGATAATTTCAGGCAAGCGTTCCAATCCCTGTTGCACAATATCTCAGAATTATGAGAAAACTATATTTTTGTCAGGATTAGGAATGGAAGTGTGTAGCAGGATCTTTAATTGCAACGTATTTCAACAAATCCAGGAATAATATTAATAATAGTTCAATAATAAATGTTAACCTGATGTTGTTGTGAAGTCTAAATCATATCCATGTGGACGTGACCCCTCCCCTAACTGCTAATGTGACCGTTTCAAAAGGGCCTATACTCGTACAAAAATAATCTTCCTAAATTATATAAACATCTTTTGAAATGATTCAGTGTATTTGCTGCAAGCTTACCATGGGAAACACATAAAGATGTCACAAATCAGGGAGTTTAAATATAAAACTCAAACGCAGTCAGTGGCCTGTTGTTTTCTGTATATACTACTCAAAGAACTGAAAAAAAAATGTAGGAGAGCAAGAACCTGAGACACTGAACTGTATCATCTTAAAGCTGGCTTCAGTATGTGAGTCAGAATTGTCTCTCTTTATTTGTGTGCATGCACTGAACTGCTGTGTATGTGTGCTCGTTTAACTAACTGTGAGAAATGTGTGTTATCTGGTCATCAAAACCCTAGTGCCCTGGCATTAAGCAGAAGGAGGGGTGAGAGGTCAGGTCAGGGGCAGTCACGACCTTTCCGTCTCCCCGCCACAGTGTCATCCTTTGGGCAGGGCAAACAAACATGCCTGGCCCCTGGGCAACATGGGCCCAGCAGGATGGCATTGCCAGGTCAGGGTAAAGCCTGGGACAGGACAGAATGGGATGGCAGGGCTCTGATAGATGCTGCTCATTATTTTCACCCCAGAAAACTGGGACAATTACAAACAGAGAGATGCCACAGCAACTAGGGCAAGGGGTCAAAGGCACAGGGTTTTCATCCCCTCTAACCCAATCACATTTGTCATTTAGCCACACAGGAGCACATTTTCTAGGCTCATGTGTGCACGTTTCTAACACTTGATTGACCGACAAACTTTTGTGTGCACTTTTGTTCTGACTACAGTATCATACAAATATCATGTGCTCTAACTACACATGATACTGCTGCCTCCTTTATACAAGACAGGATTGCAGAAAGACGGGATAAAAAGAACATGAAAGAAAACATCATGACCTGACTACATGCGTAAATATTGTGCCTTATAATAATTGAGTTCTTTCTCTAACAGACTCTTCCCCTCTCCTGGCAAAAGGACATATTAGGGACAGCTTTAATGTCACATGCAATAACGCTATTATTGTCATTATAGTAGTAGTAGTAGTAGTAGTAGTAGTAGTAGAAGTAGGTGTGTAAATAAAATTTTCTAAGAAAGCCAGGTCTTCAACATTTGTTTGTTGACATGGTCTGAGGAAGTTCTAAATTTGTTTGGAGAGTTTGAACAAATTCAGGTACAACAATATTGAAGAATCACAGATTTGTGCATGAAACTATCATATGCACAACTTACGCAGACTTGCCTGTATGCACACCCATTATTCTTACCATGAGACATTACCGAATTAAAGTATTCTAAAGACTCAGGTAAACTTGTCCCCAACTTATCACAAAGCCTAAGGACCCTTATGACCTGCAAACCTTTCCAAGTCCCAAATGTAACCAAGTCAACGAATTAAATTTGCCCACTTCTTAGCTGTGATTTTTTTTTTTCCTGACCTGCATATTTTCCCAGGTTGTTTTGTATAATTTAAAGAGACTGTAAGGGAATGAGGGGTGTGTGTGTGTGTCACGATGTCTCTCTGAACTACATATATTTACTACTGAAAGTGAATTCTTTATGAGAGTGCAGATATCAAAGACAGCGGGATCAAAGAGGATTTAATAAGCTACCTACTGTTCTACGAAACCCAAACTTTCATGTCATGCATTTTCCTTGGTTTCTTCATTTTGGGCTTTGGGCCAAGGAACTGACACTAAAGGCAAGCATATGTAGTCACATTGTCATTCTCTATTCCTTTAATTTGTTAGTCTGTAAACCTTGTAGCAGAGAATGTCCCAGTGGCTGGCAAGTGCTGATTTTTTTTAAACAGTGTCAGTTTTGTACGCCACGTCAACTATCTGCTCCTCTTACAGCACGCTTTTGGTATGAGTATTTTCATTGTGTGTGTGTGTGTGTGTGTGTTTGCATGCACGCTGCATGAGGGATGCATTAATCAGACCTTGCAGGTGGATACATGTCCTTGTTAGGGGTACACAGTGCATTTACACTCCGAATTTGGAAACAAAATAAAATCATGGACTGTAAAATTAGAGCCCTTCATAGTAAGTAGAAAGTGATTTGGAGCACTGAGGTCTGTCTCTATCCTTTATTTGTTTTTAGGATACCATTTAAGACTCAAGAAGTAATGCTGTGCCTGACTATTCCTTTCGACAGATACTGAAGGATCTGAAATATTGTGGTAGTATTGAGTGAATCCCTTCCATATTCACAACTGAGTTTTTATTGTGGTTTTTGAAGTATCTACAGCATCCCCCGGTCGATCTAAAGGGGCGACGACAGGTTAGATGCTTAGTTTGATAACAAAAGAGCATGCATTGAATTTTTTTGAAAAATCAAAAGAATTTATGTGTTTATGTTCTGTAAGCAGATATGCCTAATTCTGCTTCATTTACAGCCTAACAAATGTCAAGTGGTATCCTTTATATCCAGCTTTTGCAGTCTTTTAGTGAAACATGAGTATATGCCCCCTCTATCCATTTTTGCAAAGTATCAGAGATCAGATGAACATAAGAGTCCATGTAGATTTTGTGGCTCAGGATGAAGGATATAACAAGCATTAAAAAAGAAAAATAGCTGTTTAACAAAGATATGAGGTTAAAACTAACCCAGGATTGTGAGCAATGTAAACAGAAAGAAGAGGAATCACAAGTGTGGTTGTAATTCATTTAGTGGTTACTGAGAAAATACTTTAAAATGAGTGGAGAGAGAGGACGAGAAAAGATGTCGAAAGGTGAACTGTGGTTTGAACATAATTTTTTTAATTCACAAATGCGCAGGGAAAAGAGGAAACTGCATGTATTATAGTACACAAAGTTTAGTCTACGTGGCATTGTTATTAAAAAAAAAAAGGGTTTGTAATTTAGCTGTGTAGTCACGGCTTGTGATTAGGATATCCATGACTAGAGACCACAGAACTTTACCGGCAAAAGCATCCAATTAACTTTCTCTGCTATATGTGATGATTTTTTTTTTCACTGTAATTTGCAGTGGACCACATAGTTACAGCAATTGTGGCTCTGCATAACTGGTTTATTCATGGTTATTTTGTGTGCGTTTAAAATCTGTCAGCACCATACTCAACAGAGCTAAGCAGCAAATGATGCCACATTCAACAGTGAATTAAGGCCATCTGTTTAAAAACACAGTTTTTGCTTTTTCACCTCTGTTCCTGTACCTTTGCAGGTACCTCGGGCTCCAGAGCTGCATTTTGCTGCTTGACTGTTACTGTCCTCGTGAGCCTGACAATTAATTGTTATAGCTGATGTTTCTCTATGCATTATTTCTCTCTCTCTCTCTCTCTCTTTGTTAAACCCTCACCCTAAGTGGTCAAAGCTCATGCTTACTAATCCCAAGTGTGGCTCTTCTGAGTTTTCTTCCCGTTAAAAGGGAGGCTTTTTTTCTCCCCTCTCTCACCAACTGATAACAGAGACTTACAGTGTAAAGTGTTTAGCATTCTTGCAAAAGCAATACAAATGAAATGTTGCGGTTAGTCTTGTCTGGTATAGGAAGGTTCACGTGGCATATACATCAACCTTAACAGCAGGTTATCAATATTCAGTTTATACATAAATATGCTGCAAAGGTGAAAATGCCCTCCTGTATGCTGATATTGTTTTTCTAAACATCCAATATCCAAAATCTTAGCATCTTCTCATCGAAACTACAGCCTCTGTAGACATTGGAGCTCTTCGCTGGATGACACACACAATCTAAGGTCCCATGAGGTGATAGTGCCCTCTTGAAAAAAACCTCACAAGACACTCTGATGTCACCGACTGCTAGGTCTGTGATTCAATGTATTCAATGCCCTTCTCCCCAGAGGATTACAGCAGCTCAGTGTACTACTGTGTATGTCAACTTGAAACTTGGGGTACAGACATATAGGTACTGTTCTGCAGTGCATTTTGCGTATGTATCTATCAGTACTTTCAGAATTCGCTGTGTGGATAACACAGAAGTGCAGTAATGCAGAGTTCAGAGAGGTGAGATGTCTGCACTATGTGATGAATTTAGCATAAAGAAGTCCAGTTGAAGTTATGCTAAGAAGCTTTCCAGGTGTGAATGCACAGCGAGGACCAAAAGTGTAAATAATTTCAACCTAGACCCAAATAAACATCAAGCACCTAA
The DNA here is from genome assembly GCA_015106715.1 of Bujurquina vittata. Lineage (NCBI taxonomy): Eukaryota > Metazoa > Chordata > Actinopteri > Cichliformes > Cichlidae > Bujurquina > Bujurquina vittata. Next base: position 43,310 of record VUQK01011317.1, read on the forward strand.
ATCTTTTGAAATGCATTTACTAATGACATGGTAGATGTCCCATATATGCAGAATATGTTGCAATACAAAACTTGATTCAACATAGACAAAAGACCAGCTGGTTGCACATGCGATTGACATTTAATGGTAATTTTAGTTTTGCTTTCAGGGCGACTACACTGGGGTTAAGTAATGGTAATGGCAGAGTTGGCCACTTCAACATATGCAATAAAAAAATGTCTGCAAAAGTGATGTGATGATGGTGAAATAGCTATTCTCTGCACCATTTACTGAACAGTCACACAAGCAGTTTTACTGTTAAGCTACACGGTCAAAAAGGCACACACAAGCACACAGCAATGGTAGACAGTAACACCGTCTGGCATTACTCCGAGTCTTACCGGCACTGTCACATGCAAACGGAAATGAGTTCCCCAGTACCGATAAATGAAAAATAAGTCAAACTGATGTTACACAACAACAACAAAAACACTGAAAAAGGAGGGGATACGGTATTACAAGAAATGAAAAATGAGTGAAATTTTACATTATGCCATTATAGTTTCTGAACAATGCTGAATTCAGTTTGAATCACTGAAGTTGCGGATGATCAGACATGGTCTTCACTTATTAAGCTGTGTTTACTGAGACGATGAAACAACATCATCAATCATCCTTAAAGACTAGTGCTCCGATGGGGAGAATTAGAATGCATTACAGATGTCACGCATCATCAAGCTAAACATCTCATTTCCACCTCGCTGTGCGCCGTGTCTGCTCTGTGTCTGGGGCTCGGATCTTTCGCGGTCTGTGATGCATTTGTGTGTGTGTGTGTGTGTCTTTGTTTGTCTACGTGTGTTTACGGTTAAGTGCTCTTGTGGACATTCTCCCTGGGGCAAGGTATCCATCACAGTCCAACCAGTTTTTGACTGGGCAGAGCTTGGGCCCTCGAGTCTACTTTGGTCCCCTGAAAATTTCCCTGGGGTCCATCTATGTCAAGGGATAACACCTGCACACACAGTAATGCAAATCACTGTGACCCTAACACTCTTTTAATGCCCTCATTAGTGTGATTAGTCCCAGAGGCGGGACTAAACTAACACTGTCAACTTCCAAATACCCAGCTTTGACCCTGAGGGTGATACTGGAGTCATGAGGGTACCATACACACAAAATGACAATGGCTGACATTTATATATTTTGTACGCCCTCTCAAAGCGGTTTGCATTTTCTCATATTGTCTAATACATGGATTGGAGAGCAGTGTTCTATTACTACCATGCTTTCCTTTAAGTAAATTACTTTAACAGACAGTAACCAAACACTATAAATTCCCATTCCACTGAAAACTATAATGCAAAGAATGATGTTTAAATATTCTAACATGTTTTGTTACAGAGAAATCATTTGCTAATCTTGTAAATGGCCCGCTATAATGGATGCTGCATGTTTCCCCTAGAAGGTCAGACTTTAAAGTAAATATCAATCACAGCTCCTAAAGCTAAACTATTGTGTACTGTGAGCGAATCCTAGCCAAAGAAACACAGGTTTGGATGTGACGGACAATATTACGGGAGCGTAACAAGTCAATAACAAATTTCCCCATGTGTGTATCCTTTTATGCGTGCCCACATGCATTTGCTTTGTGCGCCTGGAAGAGCAGGTTGCGTACCCATATGCCTCCTTATTTATTATTTCATCCAGCGCTGCTCAACCCTGATGTGTCACAAACAACAATGGGTTGCAGAAACCCATGACAAGCGTGTCTTCAGGAATATTAAAGCCAGTGGCTCTGCTGTCATAATTAACTATCAAATATTGATGCTTATAACGTCTTCTGTGGTCTCTGTTAGCAACCCTTTAAGACACAAAGGGAAAAAAGAGGAAACTGTATGTGTCTGCAAGATTGCAAACCTGGCTCACCAATGAATAATTGACAGCAACATAATTAGCTTGGTGCTCTATTGTGTTAGCACGGTTTTTTTCACTTCCTACAAACATGTTCCTCTATAAGGAAAAATGTCAAACACAGGCACAGAGAGATCTCTGAAGATGTATAATTGAAATGAATTCAAAAAAATACTTTTTTGACCCTATGTTACATGTTCGGTTAACAAATACTATGATAAAATAATGATGAAATGGAAGTTGTTTTTTGTTATCTCCACTCTTAAGCACAGCACGGAACCATCTGTAGAAGTGAGCGAACCTGATGTTTCGACTCTTTCATCTATGTTCACTGAAGAGACAATCTTTGACTTTCTGACACTTCTGTGACTCATTATATACAACAGCAAATTTCACTCTACGCTGCACTCGATACTAATATGAAAAAGCTCACGGTTCTCCCACTATAAATTTTACATTGATTCTGCCCTCCCCAACTTTATTTCTGAAAGAACCGGGCTCTTTAGGACGTACTTATGTGCAGTCATGTTGCTGAAGGTGTCCCACCAGGTGTTGTTTGTTTGTTTGTTTGTTTGTTTGTTTGTTTGTTTGTTTTGCTTTGTTTTGTTTAGCGTTGCATAACTTTTCTAGTGTTTTCTCATCTGTCTCAACTGTATTGCCAGCATCAAATTGATAATTAGCACGTAATTTTAAATTTTGAGAAATTCAATTAAATATAACATTTAAATGATTTTCAAATGAACTCCATTCTGTTCATTTTTTACAATTTACAGAGGAAACAGAGGTGTATGAGGTATATCAGTCCAGTCTTGGCAAAATATAAAATTTGTTTGTGTTGACAGACACAAAATGTCACATGATGCATCACCATGGCAATCAAGGAAATGGAGTTATGGGAAAAGAGGTAACTGTTGTATTTTAACCCATATAATTATCTTTTGTAAACCTAACCAAGAAGTTGTTTATTGCCTAGTGTTAAGCCCTTTTTAATGCCCAAACATAACCAAGTGTCATTTTTCAGATTTTTTAATTAGTAATGTTTCAAAAATTCACCACTGACCAACCCTTCCAATCACAAAATATGGAATTTTTTCTACATAGACCAGCATAAAAGACCAGACAGATGGAAAATCATGCTCAGGGACACAAAAGTAAAAGGATGGGAAATATTTTTCCAGTGCCACAAAAAACTGAAAAACTGATTTTGTGTCCAGAAACAGGAGTCAGTAGATTAGAAGTCTGCATTGGGTACACAGAAATACTGACCTCCCCTTATTGCAAAGTGAGTAATCATTGCTGTTTTGCTATTTTCAGACTTGCCTACCTTATTTTCATATTTTCATTTTACATCAGGGGTGGGCAAACTTTTTGGCTCTGGGGCCACATATAATTTTTGAAATTTGACAGACGGGCCAGACCAGTTGCCAGATGGATACTGTACATATCAAAAATAAACATAAAAAAGGCATTACAGTGAAACTACTTAGACTGGGAACGTGTTGTTTTTGCCAGTGCATTGAATTCTGGTGCCGTAGCAGATCTCAGAATCCCCAACATCAGTTATAATTATATGATTTGATTTGATTTGGGCAATTCTGTACCAATCATTAGTAGGTCGGATTAAAAAGACCAACAGGCCGGGTGTGGCCCACAGGCCGTAGTTTGCCCAACCATGTTTTACATCTTTGTTGATTTGACTTGTACTTCTGTCAGAGAATATTCTGCTTTGTTGACATTTATTGTTTGTTGGCATTAAGAGATGCCTAAAAAACAGCATACCATACAGTCAAAGGTTCGGACATTGTTCATATGAATGTGTGTGTCCAAACTTTTGGCTGGTACTGTACATCACGTTGCTTAACTGTACCTTCTAGAAAGATTCAATTTTGACAGTATTTCATCATGAAATTTAAATCTAATTTAAAAAAAATGACAAAAACATTTATTGTCTAACAAATACAATCTTGTTTTAAAATGAAACCTTCCATAGGATTACTGCATTTTGAGCCACAGCATTACCTGGGAGATAACTGCAGCTAATGATGACAGCTAGGACAGCCTAGCACTCTGTAACACACAAATTTATGAAAAATCACAAGTGAATCACTGGAAGCCGACAAATCCATAGCTAACTAAGGGCTGTCTGCTCAATACCATCCTCATGCCATGGAATAAAGTAATCCCTCTCATCTGCTCGGACTTGTTAACAAAGCTGTCAGCTTGCTTTTACAACCAAACAGGCCTCAGTCAGACCCTCTCCCTTACAGTGGAGGAGGAGCACACTGTGTGTAATGCTTCAAACAGCAGCACCACTGCCCCCAGCACAAACGCATACGCACGCACACAGCATCCTGCTTCCCCGTTTCTCTCTTGTGCCGACAAAAATGTCAACTCTTCTGACATACAGCCTTGTTTGCAGCGTGATTACCTCATTGCTAATTAATCCAGATTCAATCACTGTGAAGTGTTCAGATATTGTACCTGCGTCTGTGTGTTTATGCTACTTTTATATGTCTGCATGTGTGAGTGTGTGTGAGAGAGACGGAGTAATCAGAAGGGAGGATCAGTAGGTTAGATGATGATGGATGGCACTCAGTGAGAGCCCTGTTCTAATCAGCAGGACCTTTTCCCTGTGGTGGAGGAGGTGGCAGCAAATAAGGGGATGGCAAAGGCTGATTGACGGAGGGGTTTGTGTGTGTGTGTGTGTGTGTGTGTGTGTGCGTGTGCATAAGGTGCCCTGCACTTCCATAAGTGTACAGAGCATGGCTTTTAGTGAACACCAAAAGCAGGTTATGGCCAACAAACATCGTACTGAGAGAGTTAAGAGAAGAGGAAAAACATAATTGACCTGCTATACACTGAATCTGGCATGAGGAAGTGCAGCCAACATTAAGTTATAAATAGATTAATCAATCTTAACGAACATGTTTACATAATCATGGATAAGATGAAAAATAACAGTTAAATTTTCTGCAGCAGTCGTTCAGCGTGTTAGAGACTGTGAAAGGATCAATACAGAAGAGGCTGTTTTTTTCCAGACGAAAATGGAGATGAAGGGAACGGGTTGCACTGCTTAGAGTGCGATGCATGTTGTTTGCTTCCTGATGAAACAGATTAAAGTTTTGTTGCCTCTTTATTTATGCCCTAAAAGACCACATGTTACAGAGTTAGTCTTACTCTTGCATACACACTGAATATAAGCTCTGTCTAATAGCTGCTCTTTTTATAGTCTCCCCTCTCCACTGCATTGAACCACAGAGGGTCTCAGCATACATCTTATATCAAACAGACGAGGCCGGGAGAATTAAAGAAGAAAACATTTCTTTGTTGTCTCACTTCCTCTGTTCATTAGCAGCTCTTCAGGAATCGTCCCCCAGGTAGTCTCATTCTGGTTGTTTTCTTGGAGTGACTTTAGAGAAGTTCAGCCAATGGCATGTTTAAAAGATCATTTGTAGATGTTCAACACAAACAAACCAGCCTCATTTAAAATGTTAGGGCATAGTCTATTTACAGGTCTCGTTTGCATTTGAGGAAACATGGTGGCGTAAACATGTTACAAATATATGAGTATTCTTATTAATCAGGGATTTTCTAGTAATTAGTTAACAAGCATTAATAAGTGAGGAAAAATCTGCCACACTGCCTCTTCCAGATGACACTGAAGGGGGAATAAAAGCCTGACCCAGATATGCATGTGTACAAAAAGTATGTATATATTGATTACACGGAAGACACTGTTGTATTAAGTCTAGATAAATATAGTCTTTTTAATGAGTTTATCTACCATTGTAAGGAAAGCGGTGGGGCAGACTCACTCGCTCTGTGGCGAGTTTCAGCCATGTAAAACATTCATTTGGACGTCACATTTAAAAATAAATTTAGAGCAAATATTTGCACTTTCGACCCATTTATGGGGAACTGAACATGGCTTAGAGTTCAAACCATACTTAACAGATCTGAGGGCTAGAAACAATCATTTTAACAATCCCTGCATACTTTTCACCCTCTGCACTTACATAATAAGCAGAGTTTAAGCTTTCATGTCTATTATTAACTTACTGAGTGTAAGTGTAATGTGATTGTGCACACTTGTGTTTTGTAATGTCACTAAACCTCTGATGTTAAAACATAAATAGCCTCCACTTTAATAACGCCGCCTTTTATTAGTTGAATTCTTTTAAATAATTCTGAAGGTAGATGGAAGATGAGAATTCACTCAGATTTATGACCCAACATGGAAGATTCACTCAGACTCGCGTAACTGACTGCTAAGCTCGGCTGGCATGATCATTCTAATCTTTATGCACATTGACTTAACTCTCTTTCTGTCTCCATTGACTCCCATTGAGGTCATCTGCTTGATGTATGATGACATACAAGGCAACAACACAGAGTTTCAGGGACTTTAAAGGAACCTTTTTGAATGTGTGTGCATCTGAATTAATGTGTCGCAAACTGTGCGTTGGCAAACTTGTGCGCGGTATCACTAGGATCAAAGGCAGTGACACGCACTGCCAATGAGGATCAGACTGTCGCAATTACCAGAGTCATAAGAACGGCTGATGTTTCAACGCCCATTCCGCTCCCTCTGGAACAGGTTCTGAAGGTGGCTGATTACATACACACATACTACTAATTACGCACATAGGCATTTTCCCATACTGACACAAACTAAGATCTACACCCACACGCAGTTATTCACACATATGCAAGGCACTAAAACATCCACAGGCACACTATGAGAGCTGCACAGGTGGTGCCTCGTATGAGGTCTGCACTCCACATCAAAAGGACACCTCTGACATCTCAGATCGCTCACAAATGATGATGCACAGAGATCTTTTGCCACTACAAAGACAGAACAAAAGAACTGACATGAAAGAGAAGTCAATAAACATAAGGCGTTTAATAAAACATTTTTTTCTGCTGAATTCACTACAAAGGTTTTCACAATTTTTTTCTCTCTCTCTCTCACACACACACGACAAACCAAAAAGAAATAGAACTGTTGAGTCACATGACTGACTGAGAAGAGCGGCTGCAATCCAGTCTTTTTCAACCATGACTGACCGGCCCTGGTTGCATCGCAGAAATATGAGGGCAACTGAAGGCAACATTATCAGTAAAAGGTCATGTGCATGTGTGCTTTGAGGAGACTGGGATATGACACACAAACCTTCTTCATGCATGCTAAAAATCATCTCTCTCCCTCTTAGTTACTAGTTTACTTATTTGCTCCCGCTGTAATGAGATGCTGCACATATGCACACTGTGGCTTACAATAAATAAATATGTGCTAGATTTTAACAAATTATTCCGAGCAAGTCTTACAACCTCTACCGGAAATGCATGCAGCTGCACAGAGAGCATGTGTTTCATGCAGAGGTGGCTGAGTGAGCTGGAGCTGTGGCTTACAGATGTTCAAAGTCCCACAGCAGTTGTTGGAGCTACAGTGAAGTGTCAGCCCAGGAGGACAGAGAGCTGAGGCACAACAGCATAGAAACAGAATGGAACATGAGGTCACACTCAAAGCCTCACAGCCCAGAGCACCTCCAACTTCTGGCACTGGCAAGAGCCTGTGAGCAAACATCAGTCAACATGCCACATGTTTGGGAATAGCTTTGCCATTAAGGGGTCTATGTGGTCTGCATGGGGGCATGTTTAGTTAGGTATAGGTCTAAGCAACATGGACCAAAATATATTCCTGTTTTTTAGGTCAAAGTGGCATTGAACAATTTACACTAACTGGCCACTTCATTAGGTACACCTGTTCAACTACTTGTTAATGCAAATATCTAATCAGTCAACCACATAGCGGAACTCGGTGCATTTAGGCATGCCGAAATGCTAAGACGATGCTGAAGGGATTAAAAAGAACGGTCCCAAAATGAGAAAATATCCAGTGAGTGGCAGTTCTCTGGGTAAAAATGTCTTGTTAATGCAAGAGGGCAGAGTGGAATGGCCAGACTGCTTCGAGCTGATAGGAAGCCAACAGTAACTCGAACAATCACGGTATGAAGAAGAGCATCTTTGAACACACAACACATCAGACCCTGAAGCAGATGGGGTCATGGCAGCAGAAAACACACCAGGTGGAAATCCTGTGAGCTAGCAACAGGAACCTGAGGCTGAAATACACGCAAGCTCACTGAAATTGGGCAACAAAAGAGTGCAAAAATGTTGCGCGAGTCTCGATTTCTGCCGCGACAGTCAGATGACAAATGAAATCATGGATTCAGCCTGCCTTATATCACCAGTTCAGGGAGGCTAGAAGTACATATTAAGTGGCAGGGGATATTTTCTTGGCAAACTTTGGGTCCATTAGTATCAATGGAGAATCATTTAAATGTCACAATGGATAGCAAGTGATCGTACCGTTCAGTTTTTATTAAAAACCAGAATACAAGATGGCACAAGTATTTTTAATAAAAAAATAAAAAACATTTTTGAACACACAAGGAACAACTGCAAAAAACAAAGACTGGCCTTCCTGTTTGAATATATAGTTTACTTCCATGTTGTAGAAGTTTTACCAACTCTGGATGGACAAACTGCTTGAATGGCATCCTGATGTCATCATCTGACATAATCAATACATACAAAAATTCCAAACACTAGCTGTACTGCTCGAAGCAACGAGGAAAAGTTCTGAGCAAGAGGACCCAAGTTTGATCTCAGAGAGGGTGGGGAGTGGGTTTGCACATAGAGACATAGAGGTGCAAACGTAAAGAGGTGGGTTTGTGGGGAAAAAGGAGCTATGTAACATAACATCAGACTGCATCAAAATACAAATCATTGCCTCACCCGTCTTTAAAATGTAATGAAATAGCTTTAAAAGGCTAATATAGCATCCAGCTCTGGGTAGGCTGCGCGTGTTTGAATAACATAAATGCCAGGGCAGAAATTTTTGTTAGGTGAATGCTGCAAAGAGCATCACTGCATCTCTTCTGCCAATGTTTCCACCCATTTCTTGGAATGGTGAATACTGATTTTTATCATCTGCTATCAAGTCGTTGATCAGTTCTGGAATAGAGAGCCATCATTCTTTACGTGCAGAGGAGCCTTGGACACCCATGACACGATGCTCTTTCATGGGTTATCCTTCCTGGTTGTGGTACTGACTATTACCAGGAACATCCTGCCATCTTTGAGATACTCTATGTGTTGATGTTACTGCTTCCAACACATCAGATCCAATAAGTAAATTCTCATTTGTCCCTTGACAGGTGACATT
>VUQK01011317.1:52450-66026 GCA_015106715.1 Bujurquina vittata
TTAAGTATCTTGCCCAAGGATACACTGGCATGCAGCCTGGAGTAGCCAGGAATCGAACCACCAACCTTCCGATCAGTGAGTGACCTGCTCTACCTCCTGAGCTACAGCCACCCCTAACTGACTATTACCAGGAACATCCTGCCATCTTTGAGATACTCTATGTGTTGATGTTACTGCTTCCAACACATCAGATCCAATAAGTAAATTCTCATTTGTCCCTTGACAGGTGACATTGTGTGATTTTTTTATAATCTGGCATATATGCTACACTGGCAGACATTTTAGTTAACCAAACACCACACAACAATGACAAGCTATTTTTTATTGTAGGCCTATTAAATAAAATGAACGTCATTTAAGATGTCTCTAAAACCCTAAAACACTGAGGCCTGGCAGCAGAATTGCCCCCAACTTAACGTGTGGGGGAAGCTGCAGAAATGTGGTTAACTCATTGCTTTTCCAGGTGGTCTGTGCCAAGGTGAAAATGGCTCACATCATAGGTCAAACTAGACGGGTTTTTTTTCTTCCCTCTGATGTGGGACTGTAAAATGCCTGTTACCGTTTACACACCTCTCAAAGCCTTTTCCTGTTGGAGAGACCCTGTATATTATGTTCAAGCCTTCCCATGCTGCTCTGGTCCTTATATGTCCAACTCTGACTGCAGTATCTGAAGTATCCTGAGGAAAAATCCAGATAAAACCAGCAGGTTATTTCCTCTGCATTTCAACAGTCAATCTACTATTTCAAATAGATGATGAAATTCAATTCAAGTTCACTTAATTTAGTCATTTTTAATGTTTAAATGACTATGCTCCTCTTTTTTTTCATCATTTCAAAGATTTTTCATGTTTGTGTGTACTAAGCTATCAGATGAGTGAGAGATGTGTTTGCCCACGTGTACATGCTTGTGCGCTTAAGTCGGCTGAAGGATCAAAAACACATATACACGCACACACACACACACAACACGGCCGTATAACATGAATATTCTGCTTTAGGTCTGTCTGCCTGAGTCTCCTTCGGTATGGGGAACCATGTAGCTGGAGGTGGGGTGAGGGCTGGGCAGGCGTGCGCTCTCTAATGGTCTTCCCAGGGACCTGACGCCACTCTCCAGAGACACATGGGCTCTATACATCCCAAGCCGGCTGCCTTTGTCAAAATGCACACTTCCTCAGATATTCCCTTTCAAATCCATTAAATCCAAAGTCAAATCACACCTAATTAGGATAAGCAGCCGAACTTCACAGGAACTGTATGAAATACATGACACGGGAAAATTCTGATATGGAGCGTGAACGGGTCACTGTGTTTCTTCTTATGAGTATGTGTTGTTAGTGTGAGTGAAAATGTAATTTCAATTAGAATTAATGCCTCAGACAATCTGTGCCTACTTCTGGTAAGACATGGTTGATAAAACTGCTCAGCAGGATTATATCACCTCTTTACTGAGAGACATAATTATCATACAGAAAGGCATACAAAGCAATAATAAAAAGAGGGTGAAAGAGTTATAATTTACATACCCACTACAAAAGGAATACATGTGTAGATTTGTCAGAGCCTTCTCTACGCTACACATGCATGTGGACAGATGTTTGTGCATGGGAGATGAAAATATTCATGCTGCAAGCATGCTTTTTAAGGATTTTTGTTACAAATATGAGTCATTGTGCTGGGCTGTATTTGTTTCTGCATTTGCAGAATTTGAGAGTCTGCACGTGTGCTTCACCTTTCTTCATGACCATCATGGACAGCAGTGTGTCTCCTGCCCCTTTTAATCAGAGTAGCACAATGGCGAGGCTAAAGCCGCCTTATCGCAACACAATCAGATTAGAGAGGATTGCTGTTCTGCGAAGCAACACAAAGTAAAGCGCCAAACCTCTTGGATCAAGATGATTTGATTAATAATTCCCGATCACATTATCCGTTAAGAAGTATAAATTGTTTTATTTTTATTTATTTCATTTCCATTTGTTTCGACAATTTTCCCACAGTTCCTAAGGCTAAAAAAAGATTGAAAGATTATCTTCCCCGCATGAGCAAGTGTTCTCTACTCCTCCCTCAGTTCATTTCTCCTCTTCACTTACTGGTGGTGGTTGTCGTTAGTTCTGCCAGTGGCCAGATGGGGGTGCCATGCCTGCTGCACACAGTCAGGGCCTCCTCCACACCTAATCTCATCAAAATAAACATGCCAGCAGTTGTCAGCTTCTCCAGCAGCGAGAGACAGGGAGGGAGGGCGCTATAGAAACAGGTCAGGCTAATCATGCATATAATTGCATTATGACATTTTGGGCTACTGGGACAAGACCTTTGGATATCAGGTTATCCTCGAAGCACTTAAGTGATTAACAAATGAAAATGCAGCTCTGAAACTTAATTAGATATTATGTCTCGGCCATGCCTACAGGGTGGGGTTTTAAGGTAGCTGCTGTCAGTGGGTTTCACAGTGGGTACACAATGGACTATGTATAAGTTAAATCAGCAAAGTGCAAAATTTCCAAAATGTATCATTTCTGCCTTGGCAATATTGCTTCTTAAATAAATCATCTCATATTCATTGCAGCTGCTAATTAAAGCCAGGTTGCAATTATTATTAAATGGAAATGACGTGGGAATGCGTTCTCATTAACTTGCCCTTAACTTCGGACTATTTACAATAATCCTTCCTTGCATTACAGTTAAGGTAAAGAAATGTGTGCTCCCTATTTTTATTTAAAAATAATCTTTGGCCATTGAGAAGCCTGACTCTCTCTCACTCTCTCGGTCATTCCCTCATTTAACCCAGAGTAAATTGTTCATATTAGAAAGGCATATTCAGGTTATCATTAGACCATTCTACAAAATCAGAATTACAAAGACAGGCAAGTGAAAATTAAATTGGTCAGCTGGTCTGCAGGGATATTTTTTCATTACCTGCCACAGCACGTATGATAGCACAAAGCATATAATTACCTTATATTACATGGATATTTTTGGAATGCACAGTTGTCAAATATGGAGATGTTACTGTTATAATATTGATATATTATTTTATTGTGACCTCAGCAAATCCGTAGGTACTTACAAGCACACTTAGACTGACTTGAGGTCTGATAAATGTGACTTTTACCTTGAAAATCAGTTCTAAACAGCGGTGCACCAAAGTTTCTCATGCATCAAACATCTACATCCTGTAATTCCACGAAATAACACACACACACACACACACGCACACATGCACAACACATCATAATCCTACACAAAAACACTTCTTGATGAGCTCCAGAACTCCGGTCCCAATCCCCACACCTCAGGCAATAACTGTGATGTCAGCAGAGTGACAGAGATCCCCACAAGAATGACTCAAAACAACAATCTCACTGGCCACAGTGTAACATCTCATCGTATCCCCCTGCTGGAATGAACTCTTGAACATGATTAGCTACTTTTCCTCTTTACTAATTCATAGGCAACTTCAGCCCCTGAACATCAAGGGCACAATCATTCTGTAGTCTAGCTCCACTGCTTTTGTCCCTGCAAAATACACATACACTCAGTTTGATTGTCATGATTCTTGTACTACGTCAGACTTGGTCATCCATTAACACAACAGTGACTCCAACTGAAATGCTTAAAATCCTAACGCTGAGCAAATATTGTCACCTTGACATTGGCTAAAAAAGGGCAGGCCAATAACAGTTCTAAATGAGGTGATACATTTGTCATAGATTGATTCGGGAGCAGCATAACATGTTGTCTGCATCGCTTCACTCTGATGGGAGATTAACTAACATATTACATTTCCGACACAATGAAAGCAAGACACGGATCTTGAAGCTTGATCAATCTGTCCTCCAATATGGTATATTCTGGACTGAGTGACTGGCAGTGGTTAATGAGTAATCTTATTTTATTCTATTTTTTAGTAAGAGTCATTAAAGGACAAATACTTAAAGAATATCAACATGGAAGCATCAGCGCTAGTATTTTCAGTCTGCCCCAATCACAGCTTATCATCAGCAGGGAGACAGTGATGAAGACATTGCTGCCGGCAGATGTCCTGGACCATATCTGTGTTTGTGCCTCTGCTTCACGGGACAAGATCAGGGAGGATAGGTGGGGAGAAGGAGGGATGCTAGGGGGGTTGGGGATGAGGATGTGGGAGGGTGGACAAGGGAAGACTGGGCCTCAGCTGTCAGCTCTATGTACTCACATATGGCTCAGTGTCCTAGCAGCAGTATGTTAAATGACAAAAGGCCCTCCCTCTCCATCATCACAGACAGACACCTTTTCAGAAACCTCTGATAGACGGCAGGTCTGCACAAATGTAGATGTGCACACACACACACAGAGAGAGAGAGAGAGGCCAACACACACATTTTTGGATATGCATGATGCAACCACAGAGCTATACATATATACAAGAATGCAGACAAAAACACACACAAAGCACATTCACAGGCAGGCATACTCATCTCCTGCATTTTGCATAGGTGACACTTTTCATTATTCAAAGCATCTTTCTGGGGATGTGGTGTGCACATCGAGAGGCGACATGCACTTTCTCCAAACAAGGTACACCTTAATTATGCATGCTCAGACTACACACTTTGCATTTTAGTGTGCATGTGTGTGTAAGTGTGTGTGCGCGTATATTTCTGTATGCATGTTTTATGTTTATTTGCCAAATTACAAGTGGTTATATGATGAATATAACTTGAGTATGTATGTGTGTGTTCTATATGTAAGCATATTGAGTATACCTGTTTGTCTCTGCATTAATGCTTAGATGGACTGCCAGCACTTCTCTTTATATAGCTGAATACACTGAATATAATATCTTCAGGTAAGTAATCACAGGGTCACAAGCACAGATGTACATCAGTGACAGAGCCTTGGTTAAAATCCCATCTTATCCTCAAACAAGCCACAAAAAGTTCCAAACAGTCACTCCAGTGTAATAGCATGCTGCGTTTGCAAAAAGCTTGGGAAAGTCTACATGAGCTAAGCCAATTCCTGGTGAACAGACGAGATGCGGTGTGTCATTAAGGACTCCCACCTGACCCACCCCTCATCAGAGCCAACTTCTGCTACGAGCCCTCAACAGAACATATTTGTATTGTTGTTGTTTGCTTAGTCTCTTTATCCGCCTGACAGGGTTTCAAACTTGCACGCCTCTCCCTGAAGACATAACAGTGATGAAACAATTTGAAAGATGGCGGCTCCTGTCATTCACTCAGCTTTTCGGCTTGTGTGAAATGCACAAATTAGCCTTTCATTTAGGTGATTACACCAGATTAGAATTCCCATTAATACTGGGAAGTGCACGTTGCTTTGGAAGAGGCCTTTACTTTGAGTACCGACACAACGGCACATTAGGACAGTGAGCATCACATTAACCGGCAGCACTGGCAGCTCAGAGGTGCCGCAAGACAGGGATTTTCAGCTTGATTGGGTTTTCATCTTGGAGTAAAGGGATGAATTATTTATTTTCCAACTTGAATGTGTGCATGAGATAGTATACGAGATACACATACGAGGGAGAGAGAGAGAGAGAGAGAGAGAGCAAGTGTGTGTGCGTGTGTGCATGTGTGTGTGTGAGAGAGAGAGAGAGAGAAAATGAGTGAGCGAGAGAGAGAGAGAGCGACGGATGAAAAAGGCAAGCCAAGGTAAATACTTTAAAACATTCTACCTTTCTCTTGATGCAGAAAAACAACAAGCTTTCGGGTCAGAGTGCAACATTCCCAAAAGTGAAATTCCACCAATTATTCACAGGAGATCCACAGCGAGTGCTCAGGGCAACATGTCCGCACCCTTGAGTGGGCAGAGGAGACTGACAGGCCCATTATAAAACGGCCCACGTGACAGATAAATATTTCAGACACAAATAAATAAAGGATGCCCGGTGTTTTCCCTCTGAATGACTTTTCACAGCCGAATGCCCACGGCCACTTGCCCCAGGATCTCCTGACGGCAGCCTTCCCCCCTCCTTTACCATCACCCTACTACCTATTCTACCTCAGCCTCCATGCAACACCCCAAAACAGGCCACCAACCTCTCTTGATGTCCCCCCCAAACACACACACACACACACCTACAGCGCTCCCCCTCCCCTGCACATATCCCCTGGGCCAACTGTTCCTGGAAGCAGCACGCAGGTGAAGGCACTGCTCTTCCATTTCTGGGTACAAAGAAGCAATTAATCTATGTGTCTAAGACAGGGTGTCTAGGAAGGCCCTCCTATTGTGTTTGCGGATCGCTCTCTGTCAAGCTAACTCTGTCTAGAGCCCAAGCCCATTGTTGCCAGTAATTACTATAATGTGTAGAATACATGTTGAACTGTAATGACTTTTTTGTTGCCTATGAGATGGTCACAAATGGTTTCTGTAGAAAGTTATCATGGGCTAGGAAAAAATAAAAAAATAATGAATTTTAATTAACAGTACAGTAGGCATGCTAAATGTCTATGGCTATAATAAGAATGGCTAAGGGTCTGCCCCGCCTTACCAATAGCTTTATAGATTACCTTGCTCCATTTTATTAGGGCACTGTGGCATCCCAAAGGAGGGCAGAGTGACAATTTAATTAGGGAGAAATTATGAGATGTTTCTGTGGTTACAACCTTAGAAATGTCAGGTGGGAATCTGAGAGATACCCTTTCCCTAGTCTCAAAGCAAAGGCATGCAGAGAGAGTGACAAGATGTAAAGATAAATCAGGAAAGATATAGTGTCCCAATTGTATCACTGCCTGTCTCTGAGGTATATACAGGGTAAAGATTGGAGACAAGGATAAGAGATCACAGTAAGTGACAGGGAGCCGCACACCAGCTTCATCAAACTATAGAACAATATACTTTTGTACCAAAGTTTCAGACAAATTCCAGCTATGTGTGCTGCTTAGAATAACTACTGCATTACCACTGAATGAAAACCATGTAAATATCAGCACTGACAAGAACTGTAGTTTAGATATCAGACAAGCATTGTGTCTGGCTCGAATGCAATCATACTGACAGGTTTGCCTGTATTGGACTCATTCGAATGTTTCTACTGTGTGTTCAGTAGTTTGGTTATCAGGTTTTTTCTTTGATGCCCTGCTGGGCAGCACAGAGAAAGCAACTCCACTACCAGTGGGACTATTACACAAGACAAGCTGAAATCCTGAGAACACAAAGTCTTTCTCGCTATCTTTTTTATCTGTCTCTTTTACTTTCACTTTCCCCCTCTCCATCTTTCCCAATATTTCTTCTTTCACAGCCTCCCTAACAAAAGTTGTGTTGAGCGGTGTTAGCATTGAGATAAAAAGAACGCTAAAATATTAATGTAGCCGTGCTTTGTTCTGGCAAGCACAGAGACGTTGAGATGGAGTTCTCCTGACTGATAAAAACCAGGTCTGATTCATTAGCTAGGGTGTCTGTGTAAGGAGGTCCACAGAGGCCTGCCACATCCACTGAGAATGCTGGGCAGGCCACCCCCCAACCAGCATACCCACTTCCAATCAAGCCCTCCCATGCACTCTCTCTGGCAATCTCCTCCTTCCTCTTCATTCCCTCCATCATTATCCCCCACCTCTTTATTCTATCTGTAATTCGTTAACCCAAAAATTCATCAAAACCTCACTTTACTGTCTTCTGAATTCTTCATATATACTCCTTGCTTCCTCCTCCTCCTCTACAGTGAACCTTCCTTTTGCTTTCCCGCAACCCAGCCCCCCAGTATGCAAGTTGTTTGTTCTTTCTAATGCATCTCCAGATGTGGAAGTGAAAGAGGAGAGAGACGTAAAGCTTTTGGGGTAAAACAAGTCATAGCCCGAAAAGCTGTGATCTGATGCTACACTTTACCCCGGGTGACTGCTTTTGAGAGGTAAAATGATACGTATCTAAACACATATATGAATTATGCTGGGCAGCACCAGGGAAGACTGTACCACAGGGAGAGTCCAGCATTTTTTAAAGATTCTGTCTCTCTTTTTTCTCATCTTGTACTATACCCCACTTTCCCTTTCCTTGTGAGACAGAGATGATCAAACCATCCTGAGTGGCCACAATCACTCCACAAACTGAAATGGAAAAACCTAGAGAGAGTAAAAGAGAAAGCGATGGAAATTATAAGCTCCTCCAAACTCCTCTCTTCTACAATCCCTTAAAACAATGAGCTACTTCCCCGGTGAATAAGGAACAGCTCATTGGGATAGTCGAAGAACAAGACTAAGGATTTCTGGGATATGTTTTTATCTTTGTTATGCTCTCATTGAAAAAAAAAATCAATTGAGCAACATGAGAATAAAAAGACAAAGATAACAATGAGGCTAGATAAAGTAAAGTTTTCACAGATGTCTTGATACTTGTTAAGAAAAGTGCTACATTTGTGACTTTGTTTCAGGATTAAAACTTACTAACTTAGGTTTCTGTGTCTGAAAATTCTATCAACTGCGACTTGGCAAAACATTTCGCTCAAATCAGTGCATAAAAATTTCTCCATTAATAGGTCAGAATTTACAACAGATGCACACAAGCTGTGATGTCTGTTGTGGTTCACACACACACTGTGGTTTGCTGTTTTTGCTATTCTTGTTTAAATAGCTTTTTGCAGTCCAGTGGGAAGTTGGGGGAATATGAGGACACTTGTTCTACCTGTTGTGTGGGTAAACAAGATGTGACGACCTCACCTGGCATGGAAGAAAGACAACGCATAGACAACCATCACAAGAGACTTCACAGCTGAAATTACAATAAGTGCAAATTATTTCACATGCATCAGCCAACATCATGCTCGTGTTATATTAAACACCCAAATGTCACCTTCTGTTTACATATTTTTTCTATTTTTCCTAAATGATATATTAGGATTTATAATATGTTGACATGCACAATGGACTGCATTATGCAAAAGTACAAACGTACTCAAACATGCGAAACACAAACACACACACACACACACACACACACACACACAAAGTCTGCAAATATATGGACACACTACACACATTTACCGTCTCGCACACGCAAAGCGCTCGCTCTCACACGCAAGTACCCACCGAACAAACAAGCACACAGATGAGGCACTACAAGCTCAAAATCCCTTTATTACCTCTCATTGTGGAGAGGATGCAGAAGTGGCCCACCAAGTGCTCCCCTCTCTGTATATAAACCCTTAAAGCCTTGTCCCACACCAAATAAAAGGCCATTGCAATCTGTAAGCAACCCTGTTCCCATATGGGCCAGCCTGCCATGGGCCTCGTTTGCCTTTGTCCTGTGGATCTCTGAGGGCCAAGCCCTGCATGCCCCAGCCTAGCTCCAGGCATTTATTAAATATGCACCTTCCAGTTGCTGTGAAGAAAGATCCCAACCAGCTAATCTCATCACAGGCTGGGGACCCTCCACATATGTAAATCTACATCTGTTCTCCTTCAAAGAAAGAGATTCTCCAGGATTATCCTGCACACAGACCCAGACGCATATACATACACACATGGAAATGCACTCACACACAAACATGCATAAGTATTCTTTCTCCCACATGGCCACTGCCAATCAAGAACTACACCCTCTGCTGCAGCCTCCAAAGACACTCTCCTTTCTCAATTAACTTGATGACAACCAATGGCCAAGAAATTGCTCTTTGTGTCATAGCTTTGTATTTTCCTCAGTGGGTTGTGACAAGGCAAAGCCTTACAAACCTTTCCCTTGCCTAAAGGCTACAGCTGGCAACTTTGTGATGGTGCTGGGCCAGATCTCATAAAGAATAGCACCCGTGGTCCAAGAAGCTGGCACCATACTGAGACGGACATCCTATAGTGCCCTGGGATATCATTATACATCCCTGCAACACAGGATTAGCGTGCTCCCTGACTAGGAACCATTTGACAGTTTATGGAAAAGACAGCTTCATCAAATATAACGGACTGACAGACGACAGCAGAAACAGAAAAGGCCTTATTATTATAAACCTGTGTCCACACTGAAACCATTAAACCTACTAAAATGCATAAATAAAAGAAAAAAAAAACTGAACATATATCAATAATGTGTTTGTTCTCAATCTGTGTAGTTGCAAATAAATCATTTACATTTCAAATTCAAGTAACGAGTAATAAATTATTTCAACAACACATTCAGCACCATACACCAAATATTACTTGCACTTTATTACGAACCTAAAAACTTTACTTTGCATTTACAGTTTTGCTCTTCACTGAATGCGCCTGCAGCCAACCACCTAAAAATACACAGAAGAAATTTAAAAACATGGCGACTATTTCCAAGGCAATGAGGACAGGCAAAACATTTGTAGGTTTATTTCCAAAATATGACTTTAGTTGATCCTGTCATGCAGACGACAATTATTTATTACAATATTAATGATCAGCTAAATAATAAAACTTGATGTTTCCTTGTCATAGTCACATTAGCGAAAAGTTGTAACCATGTAGGTGTGTTTTGGTTGTTTTTGTTCTTTTATAACTGTTCTGCAAAGAGCATGTGTTCGTTGCAGAATAGTTATAAAAGAGACTGATGGGTTATCAAAAGCAATACATGCAAAGCAAACTGTATGCAGCCAGCGCTCACTGTGCTCCAAACCAGGCATATGAATATGCAAGATCTCTCAGCAAGAGACATGATTTTAGATAACAGCTTGCTGGTTTCCAATTGTGACGTGAGTTCTATTGCCCACTCATAATTAACAGGCTTTGGTTACAGACATGTCAGCGGTTCATTTGAAGAGTGAAAAGGGGAATCCATTTCCCAAAATACAATCCCAAAACCATCAGCTATTGTCTGACAATGATTTTTCTTTTTTTTAATTAATTTATTTTTTTTTAGCAATTTTAAATTTACCTGCAATCATAAACCATGGCTAGCACATAAACAGAGACTAAGTCAACACAGACAGCCAATGGGTGCTCAAATTGTGGCCTGAGATGTGCATGAAGTCAAAAGCACAAATGCTTGCTATGTTTGATAGTCAGCAAATTAAATATTAGCTGGTTAAACAAAGTATTAGTATTAATGACTGTTTAATGATAAATGTTCTGTCTGAGATACTGCTCAGCCGGGTGTCAAAAGCCCTGGCTGACAACGAACAGCAGCCCCCTCTCACTGAGCTGAAGTTCAGCGGCTGGATGACGTGACAGTAGGACGGACGACACTCTGTAAAGCCAACGTGTTTTGGCAGCATTTTGATGGTAAATGGACTAGTTCTTCTTTAGCGCTCTTCTACTCTGAACGCTCAAAGCGTTTATACTGTACAACACGTTTGCATTCACCCATTCACACCAGCGCTTCCATTTGAAGCGAAGCTAAGTGCTTACTGTCAACCATCCACACACATTCACACTCCAATGATTGCAGAGAGCAACTTGGGGTTTCGGTATCTTGCCCATGGATACTGGGGCATGCAGCCCGGAATCGAACCACCAACCTTCCGATTAGGAAGTGACCTGCTCTACCCCCCTCGGTAAAGACTTGTGGACATTATTCAGCTAACAAATTACTTGCCCTCCATCCAAACTGTCAATGTATGTGAGATATAAGCAGCCGTCCCTCGTAGCTTCTTGCTGGAGTAGCGAATGAAATTTGTCCGAGCAGATATCAACACATCAGTGGGCTGAACAGAGAAGATGCGTAGATCTTGTTGGCAGATCAGCAGTTTGACATGTTATGCTCTTTGGCCCCAGTTATGATAAACACTCAACACAGTTTTTGACTGGCTCACCCCAAAATACTTACCTACTATTTCTTATCTACCATCCCTGTGGCATTGTCCCTTTAACTTGCATTCATCCTCTCCCTGAAATCAGTTGACTCTTCCACCAGTGGAGACTAACCTCATATTTTTTATGCAACGGCCCCTGTGTCAGCAATGGAAGGAAGAACAACAATGGCAATTTAAACAAAGAAATACTGAAAGCAAAATGATTAATAATTGATTTTGATGTGTGCCCATTCAGCGAGGAACAGCACAGCTGTGTATATACTGATTCACCAAAATCAATCAGGTTTATGTTAAACTTAATTCACCTTGAGGTGGAACAGCATGTTCACATGAGTTGGTATTGTATAATTAGACTTAAAAAAAAAAAAGGGGGCTCAAACACAAAGAAAGACCGTCTGACACGACATAACAGCTACACAGAACGGTTGTTAAGACGTGTTCGATAGATCCGATTTGCATGTTTAATTAAGCTATCAGCTCAGTACAAGAGAGACCCAAAACCTAAAGCCGCAGAGTCAACAGTCCCTGTAATAACACCTCCCTCTGGTCAGAAAAGGATGACGAGAAGTGCAGGGAGGCGAATGAGGTGGAAGAGAGGAGGCAGGCGAAAAGGCTGGAGGAGGGTGGAGGGGAGGGTGTGGAGCCAGTCACTAATACACTGAAAGGGAAAGCGCAAAGCTTTTCATTAACACCCTGTGAAAGGCACATTCACACTCCAGCCCACTAATTAAGTCAGCGCTCACTCACTAGGGAGTGAGGGAAAGAGGAGAGAGAAAGATGAGTAGAGCTGGGGGGAAAAAAAAATGAGCTAAAAATGAGAATACTTGAAAAAAAAATTAAAGAGTGGAATGTGCCAAAAAGTGAGGTGGAAATACGGAATGAAGAGACAGACACAGAGTTAAGGAGCAAAAGGAGAAGGGAGGTGCAGAGATAAAAATCACTGCTTCTAATCAGGTTGATTTTAAAGTCACTCTTTGCCAGTCCACTGCAAGCCTCATTAACTCACCCCTGGCTGGCATCATTGTTCAGGCAGTGTTTGAAATCCACCAAAGGAATGGAGATTTGCTTTAATCCGGGCCCATCAAAGGTAACACTGATGCTGCAGTGACGCTGTGCCACTGGATTAGGCCAAGCTCGAGGGGAGAGCGGGAAGAGAGCGGATGGAACAAGAGAGAGAAAGACCCATCCTCAAAATTTAACCATTTTGAATTCAGTAGGTGACAGGTCCCAAGAGCATCACCGGTACTCAAGATGACACTTTCAGACTGCATTTGAATAATCTGGATGGTCTAGGTTACATAATTATGCCATGACAATTTGTGCACATATGTCACAGTACAGCCTGGCAGCCAGCATGTCAATGTGGGGAAGCTTACGGGGGTAGGGATAAGCACCATACTGTCCCCGCATTTACTCTCCACCACTGTGCTCTGATAGGTGCTGATTCTGGGAAAATTTGCAATTCAAAACAACTTTTTTGAAAAGAATGTGGGTTTTTTTTTTTTTCCTCTCATGAATACAGAATTTGGGAGGCAAGGTTTAAATTGCACATAGCAACAACGGGAGACCATTTGGTGTTTAGCTTACCCCTGACTGTGGCAAAAGATGAGGAGTAAAGACTGGCTACATATCTGGGCAATGGCAGCATCACGGTGCCGTATATTTTCTCATGTTTGATTTGTCAGCCAGGAAGCTCACTTCAAGCCAACAGGAAGTTCTGCATGTTCCAAAAGGACAGTCCATTTGGATTAATACAAACAGATCATACAGTTGTGGGGGGGGGGGGGACACCAGTGCTAGAGGGGAAAGCACAGATGAGCTTTAGCCTCACGCAGAGAAAATGAGGATGCCTGACAGCTGTGATAAAAGGTAGGCGGAAAT
>VUQK01011317.1:70543-81470 GCA_015106715.1 Bujurquina vittata
TTTCATATAAAATTTTTTTTTTTTTTTTTTTTTTTCCTCTGACATGAAAGGAAAAAACGATAAATATAATTTTCAGTGTAAAGAGCAAAGCATAAACAGCACTCCGCCTTCAGTAATTTCTCAGGATTGAAAATTATTATAAATGAACAGTATACACCATTCTGGAAGTAATAATTGGTTAATACTAATTATTAGTAGTAATTTTGATTAGCCATTCAATACTTTAACTCAAAGAGCGTCCCAATTTGATAACAAATGTATGCAGCAAATATGTTGTCTAAATGTCTGCAAAAAAGTACAGATGCAAAAAATATTAAGCAAAGATCATACAAAGTAGAGCACCAATTCTCATAACAATTTTGAAAGAAAGATGTGAAATTTCTATGTTCACATGTGACCAAAGCCAACAACATGCTCGGATCAGGACACAGAATGTAACAAAGAAGCAGCCGGGTGAAGCGTGCTTTCTTTACGTAACTCTAAAAGTCCCTCTGTTCGTCTACTCAATTTTATAATAAACTTGGCACAAAACGTAAGGACATTTGTGTTTGGCTGATTATGCCTTTGTTGTAACAATGTTACAACAAAGTTGTAAATCAGTGTTAAATTTCCACTTAAATTGTGACGCATTTATGAGGAAAATACTTTTGTGAGTTGAGCAGCAGGGTTGAGTATGTGGGTTGTGCCCATGACAAATTCGCCAAATCTTCTATGCCAGTGCCAAACAGCTTATTCTGCTATTGCCTCTTGTTCGATGCCATTTATTGGATTGAAGAATGGGATGCCATCCCACAGCAGTGTGTGATCAGCATGAGGAGGAGGTGCCAGGCTGTTGTGGCTAAGTATGGTTCTTCCACATGCTACATGAACGAGGTCCCTGTTTGTTAAATGAAAAAATTGTTAAATTGGCAAAACGTCTCGTTTCATCAGCTGCATAACAAAAAAATAATCGACCAAACACATATTTCCTTACTTTTCGTTATTCTTAAGCTTATTGGCTGTCTGTGCATCCACATTAGTGCTGCAGTGTGACTGCACACTATTTATGCTATTTACTCAATCAGACTTGAAACGGCACATTATTGCGCTGCTCTCCAGCCAGAGTCTTCAAACAGAAGGTGATCTCAGAATGGGGTTGCTTGGACCTTTGTTGCTCTTTAAAGAAGCATGCTGACTAAAAGAAAACAGACACCCGTGTCCACCCGCACAAACTTCTCTCTTACGCTAAAAATTTTGACAGCTCTACTCCAAAGAGCATTGCACAGACTGAGCGAATAAGCCATAGCTAAAACTTGAAGGCTTAAATGATGCAAGAGGGTGGGCAGCTACTCAAGAGGATGAATCAGAATTTCTCAGTGCATGGGTATACACTCTAAATATGAATTATTAAGTGGCTATCATACCCCCATAGTATGAAAATAAATCCAGGGGTGGATGGAATGAGAACAATCTGAGGTAGTGGACCTGAATACTGATGTGGAAAGATATCCCAAAGGAGGTACAGGTAATAAAAAGGCTGCCAGGAAGTTTCCTTGGATCTCTCGCTGTAAGCGCCTGATCTTGCTGTTTAACCTCTGACATCGCAAACCGCAACTCAAACTGTGGCATTCAGTGATCTAACATCTAACTGGGCACTTAACGTTGTCCTATAAGATCTGATGAACCAAGTTCAAATCACACTGGAACAACCAGGAGGAAGAGCAAACTTCCAAGATTAATGTACTGCTTCAACCAACTTGTGCAGAACTAACTTAATGAAAAGGATTACAAATCTAAAAGCACTGATGGTCACCTCTGTGGACAATAAGGACATAGTAATGTTCACAGAAATGTTGGCAACCACATACAGCAAACTGACAGTCTTAAGAAAAAAGGTTTCCGGGGATCCGAAATTTGGAACCAAAGTTTTAACATCTGGCGGTGGTACATGTGAACAGCTGGACTGGCCCGCTGAACAACATCATCTTTGTCCTGTCACCAACAGCAGCAAAAATACCTGTCTGTTATTGCAACCTCAAAGTAGCATCAAGTATGAGCACGTGTCTCACAAGTGATGGCGGAGATATTTCCCTGCACTGAAGAGCTTAACCTTAAATCCAAACAAGGAAACCATGTAAATGTACTTTAGAGTGTTAGTGAATGTACATCATTATTACTGTAATTTATCTGTAGCGGAAATAAAAATCCCTTTCAGGTAATTCTTGGAGTCAAAATTTGGAAATTATTGAATTTAAATATTTTGGATTGTTTTCTTTTCCTTTTCTTTCTTTTTTTTTTAAAGTGGCTGAAATGAGGCAGGTTTCTCAACACTAAAACCATGTTACTGCATTAGCATTAACTTTTAGATACTATGCAATATAACTGTCATTATTACCTAAGCAAATATGATGGATGTGCAAATATGAGTCTGTGACTGTGACATCATTGCTATTTATTAAATGACTCTGACCACATGCTGTAAAAAGTCAGCAAGCTGACAGGTTTTGGTGTACCGCTGCTTCATTATAGCAAAAATTATAGCCGTAGATTATGTAATCAAATGAATCACTGACCTTCCGAACATAATCCAGAAATTATTTTTTAAAAATGTCTTTAAAAGAATGCAATTCTCTTAAAGTTAATTATGATCCAACTAACTAAATAGATAAATATAAAATGGACTAAAAATTAAGGGCAAAGGCCAAAGAAGTTGTGGGAAAAAACAAGCACATTCCCATGAATTGAAATGTGTCACAATAATCTCAGTTATATTGCCTTCATAATCATCAAAGGTAAAATAAAAAGCAAAATTAGACTTACTCCCCAGCAACAGGCGATAGTTGTAGTCTGTGAGACTGAAGGTTTGAGAATATAAAGGTAAATGTAATTGACTCTGTCACCACAAGATGGGGTCTGTCTAAGAGGTTTTATGCTCTTGTGTCTACAGAACACCCTCACCTGGGACTGTCACAAACCAGAATTATACATCAAGACAATGTGCACGTCTCTCCCTACACAGAAGTCTCAGTGCACACTCAGCACATTTTGGAATAGCGGTTAAAACTATGCAAGTTTTTTCTTCTTCTTCTTTTTGTTTGTTTGTTTTGTCTCTTTAAGTCAAAGTCAGTGTAAGTTTTTGCTTCTAAGCCAATTAATTGAGGAACTACAGTTTCACTAACAAGTAGGTACAATTTATCTGATTAATTACAGTAAGTGAGGACGCTTTAAAAATGTTTAACATCACCAAAAAAAACTGATATTTTGGTTATTTGGGCTTAAAAGCAGGGTATTCTAACGTCAGCCACATGGAAAATGTACTCTCATTTTTCCTACAAAGACCAAATGCAAAACATCTGGGAAATATCTGGACTCATATATTTTTTTAAAAAAAGCAGAGAACAACAGAAAAGATAGTTCATGGTCCTGTTACGCCAAATCTAAGCTGTAACAGCTTGCACTGTTCCACCACAAAATTATACAACATTGAATTTTTGGGAATAAAAAAGCACAACCATGTGTTTAGCATCCAGATGGGGAGTTTCAAGCTCAGACCATAATATGGTCTTAGTTGGTGCAAAGGTCTGTGAAAATATCAAACATGCTTACTAGTTTTTTTTTTCTTTTCTTCTCTCTTTCTTATAATACCAACAACAAATGTCTGCAGTTAATTGCATTATACCCACTTTGTCAATCATCCAGTTAGGACACAGTCAGGAAAGCTGACTGCATAGACAATAGCACATCTTTGCTGCGCTGTAAAGTCTGAATTTAAGCTACACTGAGATGATGAGTCTTAGCACAGGTAGAGTGTTGTAGCAGTAATAAAAGGAAGTTTAAGGTTAAAGTACTCAACTGTATTTACACAAGAAAATTATTTGTCTTTGAATAAGTCAGCAGAAAGTAGCAAAGTGGGAAAATATATCACAGATTCACATCACACTATGATGTATTGCGCTGATTCAGCTAAGCCAGCCACCCATACAGCATTGATATGAATAAACGTTACATATTAGGGTATCATAATGGTTCTAGGCTATCAAACTATTTACCAGTAAACAGCAAATCTTGATTAGAAATGTCTGGTGAAGCACTGGACAATAATTATATTAATCTAATGAAAATATATTAACCATTCCACTAGGAAACATAACATATATTACAAAGCAACCCAGTGTACACCGTATATGTATACAGTATTGTGTAATGATTGAGGCAATTTATTGAAATGTGCAAACATAATGGGAAGTATAAGGAAAAAACAGAGTTTGTACAAATCTATTGAGCTTGACCATCTTTATTCTTCAACATAGCCTGAACACTGTTAGGCAAGCTTGTAATTTCTTTAAGTCTTTAGGAATAGTTCTCTAGGCTTCTTGAAGGAAATTCCAAAGCTCTTCTTTAGATGTTAGCTGCCTTTTGTTCCATTTTCTGTCAAGAGGATCCCACACTGCTTCAATAATGGTGAGGTCCTGGCTCTGGGAAGGCCAATCCATGACTGATAGTGTTCCACTGTGCATTTTTCTATTCAACCACACTATACTAACAAAAGCATTCACCCATTAATTAATTTATGGCAGGTATCCTCACATCCAGGCCTCAAGAGCCAGTATCCTGCAGGTTTTAGATGTGTCCCTGCTTCAACACACCTGAGGATCCCTGACTTATGGGAATGTTTGACCATTCTTCCAGAAGTGTCAGGTTGAGGTCAGGACTCTGTGCGGGCCAGTCATATTTTTCCACCACATCTGTGTCTTAATGGACCTTGCTTTATGCACTGGTGCACAGTTAAGTTGAAGCAGGAAGGGGCCATTCCCAAACTGTTCCCACAAAGTTGGAAGCATGAAATTGCCCAAAATGTCTTGTTTATGCTGAAGAATAAAGAGTTCTTTGCACTGGAACTACGGGGCCAAGCTCAGCTCCTGAAAAACAATCCCACATCATAACCCCCCCTCCACCAAACTTTACACTTGGCACAATGCAGTCAGACCGGTCTCCTGGAAACCACCAAACCCAGACTCATCCATCAGCTATACCGACGGAGAAGTTTGATTCGTCACTCCAGAGAAGACGTCTCCACTGCTCTAGAGTCCAGTGGCGGCGTGCTTTACACCACTGCATCTAACACATTGTGCTTGATGATGTAAGGCTTGGATGCAGCTGCTTGGCCATGGAAACCCATTCCATGAAGCTCTCTGTGCACTGCACTTGAGCTAATCTGAAGGCCACATGAAGTCTGGAGGTCTGTAGCGATTGCCTCTGCAGAAAAGCGGTGATCTCAGCACCTCAGCATCCACTGACCCCACTTTGTGATTTTATGTGGCCTAGAGTTACTGTCGTCTACAATCACTGCCACAGTTGACGGTGGAATATTTAGTATTGAGGAAATTTCAAGACTGGACTAGTTGCACAGGCGGCTTCCAATCACAGTACCACATACCTCTCGTGTTTTATACACCTGTGGCCTTGAAAGTGATTGGAACACCCGAATTCAATGATCTGGACAGGTGAGTGAATACTTCTGTCAATATAGTGTATGCTTTTACTGCACTGGCAGCATGTTTGTGATCACTGTCAATGCTAAAAAAAAATGAAGCTGTTGTCAATCAGATGCTTTCCAAATGGTACTACGTGTTGGATCAAAATCTGACTGGACTTTTGCGTATGCACAATCCAATTAATTTGGACATGATGCCCAACACCATTGGCTAAAAAATAACCCCAAACCATTACAGAGCCTGCATCATCTTCCTACAGATGACTGCAGATGCGCACTGTACCACTCGCCTCACCTCCTCCATACATATTCAATGGGAAATTTCAAACTTGGATTTATCGCTCCACGAGGCCTGCTGGCACTGATTTTGTCTCAAGTTCCAGTTGTGTAATTTGGCATGGCTCGGTTTTTCCTCCCCGTTTTCCTTCCTTAAGAATGGCTTCTTATTAGCCAGCCTTGCACTGAGATCAGTTGCTAACAGTAGATGAATCAACTGACGGTCCTGTATCAGGATTTTTCCCTATCTCTTAAGGACATAAATCTCTGTACTGTTTAAGTACCGCTCATCTGCTGTAGGTATTCCTCTGTTTTGTTTGTTTGCTTTGGGATTGCTATTTGTAGAAGAATAAATATACTGTTGGGGAAAAAAGTGTTTGGCACTGACATCGAGCCCATAAACATATGGTGTGTCCTCACTTTAGGCGATCAATACTGTACCCTGGCATGCTTGATCCCCAAAGTGCAGTTTGTTTGACGAATATGATCATTTCAAGTAGCACACGAGTGCAGCAAAGTGAATTGTGCCTCGGCCCACTTGAAGAGCTGAATCAGAGCATGGTTCAGCTGGACTCGAATGCAGTCAGCATGCAGTGTGATCCTTAATCACGCCTAAGCGCGTAAGCCAAACACTTCCGTAAACATAGTTGTGTTACAGAAATAGCAAATCCATAAGTCATGTAAGAGGGCAATGTGCTACTGCTTCCAAAAGCTCTGTCCATGTGGAAAAAAGGGGCGCACGAGTACAAGATAGTTGTTGAGATGCTGAGGGAAACTGATGCCTACTTGGGCCCAAAACTAATATTCAGTTAAATTAAAGAAAAAATGTACAGTAAGCTGGCAGTATGTGTGATACACTCTGTAGCTCACCTAGAGAAAAGAGAGAACAACAACTGTTGCTTGGCTGACCGTTCATCGGCCCCATAATTCACTCTTTATGTCATGAGGTCTTAAAATGGGATTTTACAGTCACTCCTTTTATTTCCACATGAAACACCGCGTTACATAAGCCTGTTAAGAAAGTATCCATTGGTATCTTCCATGGTTGGTCCCAAAGAATCTAAACTACACCACAAAGTATAAAGCCTGTAGTAGTGCTCGGGCCTGACCGTCTGCTTTCACTATCACAGCCGGC
The DNA here is from genome assembly GCA_015106715.1 of Bujurquina vittata. Taxonomy (NCBI): domain Eukaryota; kingdom Metazoa; phylum Chordata; class Actinopteri; order Cichliformes; family Cichlidae; genus Bujurquina; species Bujurquina vittata. The sequence continues at coordinate 77,428 of VUQK01011317.1, forward strand.
TGTTTGTTCGTAGCTGTTGCTCTTCTTCTCTTCTGCACTCTAAGCACCAAGAAGAGAATAAAGAAAGGAGTACTGGAAGTCGGTGGGGAAAGAGTGTTTTCTACCGTTCACCTTTTATCTCGCATACAGTACGCGGCAAGCAAAGTGTACAAGGGGAAAGAAGAAATAAAGTGGAAGGCAAAATCAGAGATGAGAGCTAGGGGAGAGGTGCAGAGAAAAAAGGGAGCAACTTGAGGAGAAGAAAAAGAGTGGAGGCATATTTCTTTTTTTTCCCCCCACATATATTTCATGTTCTCTGATCTAAGGAGGAAATGTTGAAAAAGGCATCCCAGAGAGACACAGAGAGCATGGATATAGTTTTTAATTTACACTTTTCAGCTTTAGAAGTACTGAAATATTATTTCACTAAAAACCAATCAGCTATAACATGGAAAACTCAATACTGTCCTGCTTATGCCACTAAAACAGCTCTGACCTATTAAATGATGGACTCCACAAGACATCTGAAGGTGTTCTGCAGTATCTGTCACCAGGACTTTTAGGTCCCGTAAGGCACTGTGTAGGGCTCTGCCACTGTTTCTAGTTTATGTTCGTGACATCAGCTTCAAGAACTTAACCGTTAACTTACCGCCTTATACATTTAACCCTTCAGCAGTTGCAAATGTAATGAGATATTCACTTTTCAGCGTATAACCTAATCTAATTATGCATAGGAAGGTAATAATAGCACTTTACTTTTGCTTCATGAATTAAACTTCTTCGAGTTTCAGTGGAATACATAAATTAAGCTGTACCTGTTTGGGGTAAGGCATTTCATTCCTCCTTGCCCATGTACTACAGCAGCCCTCACGCTAATTCACAAGATCTCACGTAGGCTGCGTTTGGTGTGGAATATTTTTAGCTGCTGTCAGCTGCCAGCTACCTTTGTCCTGCTGGCAAAACACAGCTGTGTGACTACAGCAGAACCCGATGTAGCAGTTATCTGACAGAGACACCGTAATAAACTGCTCAGGAGTGTTGCACTTTTCAGCATAAAGGTTTTAAAGCCTGTTGATGTGAGTGCTGATGGTTGAGCTATGTGCTATGCGGAAAAGCTGATTCCCAGCTGTCTCTATATCACTTGACAGGTGAAGACAAGGGAGGGGAAGAACTTGGTCTGAGCCTCTCCAATGGCACATCACTCTTGCAGCCAATGAGAGTGACTGATGCGGGACTTATTGACTTGCCTGGTTTGACGGGCACTCAGTGGCTGACACTGCTGCATGCAGGATCCTTCACCGCTAAACTAAACAGCCAAGCATGATCAAATCATTTGCCAGCTAACCTCTTTACACCAAAATACTCCTGAGATTATCCTCCAACCTGCCTGCAACCTCCCTCGTGCACCAAGGAGCAAAGCAGTATAGAGATCAATGCCAAAAGCACCATTTTAGTCTCTACTGAAACTGTGTGACAGGAAGGACTCCAAAACCAGTACTGTTAACAATGACTAATTAAGATCTACTTTAGCTACATACTGATGAATTCAAATGCATAGTGCCATGTGAAATAAGCGTATTTTAATTTTACACAAACCTACAGTGTGTTCTAATCAAACAGGAAAAAGGTTATTTTTTTGTCTTTTCATAAGAACTGACTTTGAAGCTTGGTAGCGTAATGTGTTGTGTATACAGGTAGAAAATCATCCATTCTCATAGAGACACGATAATCTAAAATGTGTTTTTAATAAAACAGGAAACTTGAGGAGAGACTTATTTAATGAAGATGATTTAGGATTATCTTAATCAAATCTCATTCAGGAAGCAATTGCCTGGACAACTATATAATCATTTTAATATTTATTTGCTATATGGGGTTTTCTTTGTGAAAGCGTTGTTATGCTGTTGCTTTATTAACGGTCTCTCTGCGGCATGGTAAAGTAATCAAGGTGAAGAAAAGGCTGTCGAATAGTTACTTTCTTCAGTGAAACTGTAAGAGCAACGGACCTGCTTGAGAGGAACTTCTAATCAGCTGCCAGACACCGACAATCTCACTGATGACTGGTGAGGGCTATTCATTGGAGAGGAGTTTAATATTATTGCGTCTGATTGACTCAGCTCTCAACCACCATGGGTTAAGGGGGCTCCTGGGGTTAGCCCGGCCAGACAGAACAAGAGGGGGCAAGAAAGAGAAAGAGACAGTAAGGCAGAACAAGAGAGAGAGAGAGAGGCCACTTCAGTAAATAGGCAGTCCACAGAGAGCTGTGCAGGAGACTAATAGAGCCTCTCACGAAGAGTCTGTCAGTCAGTCAGGTGAAGCAGGGTCTAACAGGATCCTAATGAAGACAGCTTCACACCACGTTGTCTTGAAACTGCCCAGCTAAAGAGCAGACACACCTATTATCCATCTTCCATACTGGGGAATATTGCCCACTCAAAGTCACTAACAAGAACAAAGTTGCACTGTACCACCGTATCTCAGATGTCTGCCCGCCGAATGCCAAAGATAATTACAGCTGTGCTGCGTAATAAGCGTACACCGCCTAATAAGAAATGCCCCCGTCTTGTGCTATGCATTAGAATTCACAGAAGCCCTCTACACCAAATCAAAAATATATATGCAGACCTGTCATACAAATGCTTATGACATCCCTAAATTGTTTTTCTTGTTTGGATTTTTTCTAGGTGGGTTTTGTACTGTATGGTTGGCTGCACCATGTTGCAAGAAAAGTTTAAATAGACACATTTCTGCACCATGCAAATTTTTACCGCAATGTTATTAATAATACACAAGCATGACATTGTGTAACCAAGTCATTAAACATGCATATATGCATTGGGATAAAGGGTTTCCACAGATTTATGAAGTGTTCCACACGTTTCTTTTTTAGGAAGACTTTAACAGACTAAGAGGGAATCTGGAGGATAATCGAAACACAGCTGAGGTAGATAAAACAAAACTTATTTTCGTGTTACATTCAAAAGGCAATCAACTACTCAGGCCAACTACAATAAAAGACCTTTCTAACCACAGCTTACCTGGAAAAATTTTGGAAACGCAGAAACAAGTTCAGTATTTGCCTTCTCTAACTTGTAACACTGCGAAAGGTTCCTAAAGACAACACAAAAACCACCAACACTTCACAGTTTAGTGGTGTGAAGATGGAAAGGCACAGCTCCTCCATGGGGTTCCCTTGATGCTCTCTGAGGCCATACACACAGTAAAAATCTGAAATGCTTTTTAGGTTGGTATAGGAACAGTAGGCAAGCTGGAGAGCCAATCATCACCCTACTATCCATCCCAGCCCAGTAGCATCGCCTCAGGACACAGCCTCTAGGTGGCCCCTAACCAGGCCTCGGCCTGCTGTCTCTATGGTAAGTGCTCCGTCACGAGGCTGCCAGGGGCTACAGCATATGCCATCAAACCCCTGGTGTATCCCCCATGGTAAACAGAAGCACTGCTAATGGAAGCATGATTCTCCTTATGTACTGTGCGCATATCTGTCTGTCTGTGCCTCAGACTGACCTTCAACTGGTCCACTCCTACACTTCACTGGCAAATGGCTTTACGGCTGGATGACCCTGCACTAACTCCCCACATGTGGGAAATAAAAAAAGAAAAAAGAATTTTAAAAAAAGGACAGAAAAAGAAAGAAAATGGGTGAGAGCAAGAGAGTGAGAGAAAGACCTCTCTTCATCTCTCCTCGACCTCAGGGTTCAAAGATAGGCATCATCAGCCCTCCAAAAACACAAGTGTGAACTGTTCACAGATGTGCAATTAGCGTAGTATAGTGTATGTGCACAATCCAGCACGTTTAGAACTGTCCAGTCTTTGGTACTCTCTTAACATGCTATAAGATGTCTTTTTTTTTTAGTCAAGTCATGAAAAAACACTCTACTCTAAAACTGTTAATGACGAGCTGTAATACAGAAGCTGGAAAACTGCAGAAGGAGCTGGAAAACAAGCTTTTTGCATTGCCCTCCAGTGTTAGGATCATGTGCTGTAATCACTGTTGCTTTTTTTTTTTTTTGCTTTTTTTAAACTTTAAATGCAATTTTACGCGT
>VUQK01011322.1:0-11507 GCA_015106715.1 Bujurquina vittata
CTGATAGATCTCAATTACTGTCTTTCTCAATTGCTCCTGAATTTCTTTGGATCTCGGCATGATGTGTAGCTTTCAAGGATCTTCTGGTGGACCTTACTGTGTCAGGCAGCTCCTATTGAAGTGATGCCTTGATTGGGAACAGGTGAGGCAATAATCAGGCCTGGGTGTGGCTAGGGAAATTGAACTCAGGTGTGACAAACCACAGTTATAGTATGTTTTAACAAGGGGGGCAATCACTTTTTCACACAGGGCCATGATGGTTTGGATTTTTTTTCACCTTTACTACTACACACCTTCATTTACAACTTGCATTTTGTGTTTACTTGTGTTGTCCTTGACTATTGTTTAAATTGGTTTGATGTTCCGAAACACTTAAGTGTGACAAACATGCAAAAAAACAGGAAATGAGGAAGGGGGCAAACACTTTTTCACACCACTGTATTTAAAACAGACTGTGTTGCTTAATGAATTTCAGGCTTATTGAAGATAATGCTGCTGGTAATGTGGAAAATAAGTTAGTGAAAAGTACCCGCAGAAAAGGTTAGCTGATTATTACACAGAATAATGTGCTTTTGTAGCAACAGGTTGTGTTGCACACAGTGTAGCATCACTCAGTGCGGCACGTACCAGTGCTCCGGTACGTGTGATGAATCAGACTACTGACCGTGCAATTTATTCAATATCTGTTCAACAGTAGCGATATGGTTGTTCATCCGAAGTGATGTCTCCTGCTTTGGCACTATGTGTGAATGTTTTTGTTGCGTTGCATGCAGCGACTTTTGTTTTGTATCAGTCCCACTGTGAAACCTCTTGGAGAGACAAATCTCCATTGTTACACTTTGTGCTCTCAAATGCTGTAGTTTATGCCTTCATAAAGATGGTATCATAGTAAATTGAAAATGGAAACACGAGAATCATCCTCAGGCAGGCCTTATTTTTGCAGTGTTGAAAACATATGAAATTGTAATGCCACCGTAATGCATCAAATCCAACTGTGAATTTTATGAATCATTAGAGTTCAAATAGCTTCATGTCCTCTACAGTTGCCTCTCGTGGGTTATTTCTTCCTTCGAAGGAGATTTCAACATCAGTTTTGTGGATGCTCAGCCTTGGCTATGCCACTGTAGACAGCTTTTTTTCCCCATCCGTGTACTGGTAAATGTACTGTGGAGTTGACAGGAAACATGCAACACTTCTAAGACCTCAGTGCCTTTGCTGTTCATCTGCCCAGTCAGCAAAAACGCACAGATGACGCACTCTTTCATTTTAGACAAATGCTGCATGAGGACAAATGGGAGGAGCAGCGGTTCAGCGGCTGGTGTCATTCGTTGTGCTTGTCATTGACTACCTATTCTTTTTAGCTTCTCATCTAATTAGGGCACTCAGAATCCCATATTCTCGCAAACACACAGATTGGTACCTGAATTGATGCAGAACATTACATGAAGGTCAAACAGTCAGCTGTCTTATCAAGCTGATTTAAATGTCACATGCATAGATTAAACATTGAGTGCAATTCACAACGAGCTAGTTTTTCACACTAAACATGGTTTGAGTTCTCAATTTTCAGAAATATTGCCTTACATTAACACCGGGGAAATAATTCTCTGAAAGATAGGGCACATGTTCATCTTTCATTTAGTATTTACTGTTCTCCATTAAATGCTGTAGCATAGTTGCATAAGTGATAATGAGAAGCATTTGACAGTCATAATGCAGTTTTCCAGTCAAGTTAAGAATCATAGCTTTGCAAGTTTTATCTTGCATGCTTCCTTTCTCTAGAAGGATGTTAGTACACTCCAGCTTTTTTTTTTTCTCTAAAAGCTCTTTTGCTCAAGGGAATATCTGTCCAGTCCATTACCAGCTTTGGTGAGAATATGGTTATACAAGGACACAGATTCTGGGCGCTCTTTAAGGTGCAAAAATCATCCAAAAAAGAATAAGAAATCACTATGAAGTGAGGACACTGTTCAAATTGCTTTTAGCTTACAGAAGCTATAAATGCAGTTGAAGTCTCACAGTTGGTTAGGTTTTTAGAGGCCTGACAGTACAGAAATTGTCAGGACAAGACAAACACTTCTATTGCACATAAACAAAAATTGAGTAACTGACCTTGAGTTGATTGTGGCAAGTGAAGATTGTGACACATGAGCCCTCATTGCCACTAACTGGGCGTGCTAAAACACAACGGTTAATGGCAGAAAAGTGCATGCCTTGCACTCCGTCTGCCCTGCTGATATGGCAGATGGATGGGATTTTAGGGAGTGGGGGTGGGGCTCTTTGGCATTGAGGGACAGAGATGACAGCTCTTCGTCTGTGGAGGGCTACCAAGGGCCTTGGCTCTGAGCACCTATTGTGTCCTCCTGACAGAGCCTTGATGCCATCAGAGACCATTAGTGTTGACAGCATGTCATTGTGTCACACTGGAGCTCATGGTGAAGCGGTGAATAACTAAGAGCAGTAAATAAAGATGGCACACTGAGAAATATACAGGATTTTGGTAACGTGAGTGAAGATTTTTCTTTCCTTTCTAAGTTTAACAGGAAAGCTTGTCAGACTTTATAAACACTATACACACACAACACTTCATTTGCGATAAAAATATAGATACTAGTGGATAGATGGCCAGAGCCACTTCACATAAATCACAAAAAAACAAAACAAAACACAAGAACAGTCTAGGAACAAAAAAATAAAAGAGGCTAATTTATATGCAGTCTTATTCCCATCTTGACTTTTGGCCTTTGCTTAGAGTGGAGACGGTCTAGAAAGCTAGTGTTGTGACACAAGTGAAGACAAGTGACTCCAATAAAGCCATGTAATGCAATAATTCAGTAAATGAATTAAGGACTGAGCAATGCTTAAGAGGACTTTTCCCACAGCTTTACGCAGTAAATTGCACATAAAATAAAATAAAAATCAAATTAATAGTGTGAGGCTATTTGCTGTCATTAATTTACTGTCAGGGCTCTAGCTTGTGCTTGTGTGAAGTGTGTTTAATATGGTCAGAGTATAAAGCATCATATGTCTTTAAGACCTGTGCTGTTAAACAACTGATACAAATCACAAACACGTGAACGATTACTCTTTTACTTTATTCTGCTAATGTTACCTTTACTATAACAAAGAATTTGGTGCATTTACACCAAGCAGGAAACTCCAGAGCTGACAAATGAAGCCAATGTGGAATGCAAATAAAGTTCCTCCAGTGGCCACTCCAACAGCATCAATCCTCATAGAAAGACTCCCATGTTAAAAAAATCCAACTTTACAGCATTAAAAAGCATGTTTACCATGTGGTACAGAAAACTCTAAACGCTGTTTTGGTTTTCCTCCCCTCATAACAACTCACCTCTTCTAATAAAAGGCATTGAGCTGGAGTTTGCTCTGTTAGTGACTTTGGAGCATTTTTAATGGACAAATATTTTTAATCTGACTGATAATTACTTGCTGTGTGGTACAGCCCATTCAAGAAGCATGTGCACCAATCTCCAATCTTACTTGGCACTAAGTAGCGTATATATTATAACCTTTATTTAACCCAAAAAAAACACATTAAAATCTCTTTTTCAAGAGTTTCCTGGCCAAGACAGCAGACAGGATAATCATATATAAAAAGCATGTAATTAAAAAAAAAAATCAAGCAAAACATCTACAACTCAGTGTAGTCATTTGAACATTATTTAAAACTGCCTTAAACTCATTTATTGATATCAGGTCCTGAAGTTTAAGATCTTTTTATAATTCATTCCATGTAGAAGGAGCAGCAAACTGGAACGCTTGGGAACAGACAACAACAGACAATCCTGTGATCTAAGAGCGTAAGGACCTGAACTCTTCTGTTGCCTGAAGATAGGAGGGAAGAAGATCTAATACACACTTATATATAAGAACACATCAGTATTTGAATCTGAGAACATGAAAAGAGGACCAGCCGACAGGCTCATACAGCAACCCGTGATGAGTAAGGGCTTTAGAATTTAGAATAAATCGTAATGCTCCATAAAAGTATCCAGAGCATGTAGACTCTGAAAGCAAGCACAGAAAGAAATGTTACAGCAACCAGTCTCATTCTTGACTCAACTGAAAGACAGATTCACATTTATTCTTTTGACCAACTGTTGAATATTATCTATTAAGATCACTCCACACTCTTACCTAAATAAAAACTTCTGACTCCAAAACACTAACATAGAGATGAACAAAATGCTCATAAACATTAGGCTTCCAAATTCAGAGTCCAAAGTCGATGTGAGACGTCACAGTGGCTGCATCCATCTTTTATGTACAGTCTTTAATATTAATAATATATAACCATTCACTTGTTTGTTCGTTTTTTTTCTCTAATTCCTTACCTATCTTAGCCACACTTTATTGTTGCATAAGTGCAGCTTCTCTGGAATTATTTGAAGTAATCACGATTTAAAGTTTAAAAATTGCCATCAGATAAAGATGTAGTGTGTGCTACACTCCATGAGGGATTTGTTTTAGTGTTTCACTCCCATCTCTCTGCAGTGAAGTGAAAGTAACAGGGAACGGAGAAGCGCTGGGACTTTTGAACTTGCTTTTAATGGAATGTCTTTGCAGTGACCAACATGATAAGTTGTTTCCTGGACCCCATTTATATATAAATATGGGCTATGATAATATAAATGGCCCCGTACGTAGTTGCACATAACCAGCATTCATCAGGCTCACAATAAGTACATTTCAAGGTTACACACTGCAGTGCACAGCTGAAATCCTGTCGAATTTTCCTAACTGTAGTCAGAAAGTAATGGAATATCACAGCATGAGGTTACAGAGTGGTTTAGGTGGTGGAGGGAGGGAAACTCATTTGGCTCTGTCCGTACTAAATGGAATTTATTGTAAATTTAATGTCTATGGACATTGTATAAAAGACTGTTTTCCATTTCAGCAAAGTCTAAAGGTTATTTTCCATTACAACACATTCATGGGTGTGGTAGATCTCCCCTATAAATAAATATTTATTTATTTTTATGTTTCTCTTTATAGCGGCAGATATACAAGCATAAAACGGACAATACCACATACAGCATTAAACTGGAGCTAATTTGCAGTTTTTATTGCTAGATATATTTTTTAGTTTAACATAGAACTGTACTTAATAGATTACAGAACACACATGCCATTATGCAAGACAACTACAAAAAAAAAATATATATATATATATAAAAACAGCATGTGCCAAGTTCTAAGAGATGACACATACTCATTGATGACTACATGCACTAGATCCTCAACGATAAGGGTGCAGGATGTGGAACTCCTTACAGGGAGAATGAGATTTCATGAAAGGACATTCTCTATAGATCACCCCATGGAAGTGAGAAACAAGCCCTTATCATTTACACATAAAGTTTGCATTTTCACATTTAACGATGGCATTAAATCTTGGAATATATAATTTCTTTGAACCTCCCTTTACAGAGATATTGCCAGTTGCAAACTTTAAAATGATATTGTGTAGTTATATTGGTTGTTAATGCACTTTCTATATCCTTTTTTCGGACAAATGCTGCTGCAAAAAACACGTCTTTTTTGTTTGAGAATAAACTTGAGCAAATGTGTGTGTAAAAGCAAGAAAAGTCACAACGTTTCAGTGCCATCCACATGTTCATGGAAATGTTCTGTTTTTTCCTTTTTTTTAATGTCTCTTGATGATTAGCAGCCTAGAAAACAAGTTTTTCTAGGCTGCTTTTTGTCTTCATGTCAAAGCTCCAAATTTCAAGAGTTTCTGAACGTCTTCGACCTGGAAGGAGTTTTCCCAAAGGTCTGTGACCTAAAACTGCATTTGCATGTGGATGAAAGACGAGCAGTGTTTTGAGAAAAAAAAATACCTGTGTGCTTTTGAACAAAACCTTTGTTAGACATCCCTTTTGGGCAGTCATATTGGGGTAGTACTGAGAAAGAGCTACATCAGAAGTTGCGTTCACCTTTCGCTTTTACAGCTTTCAAAGTCCAGTGCCCTGTCATTGTGAGATCACTAAGTGGATGATGTTTCATTGTAATAACAGTAAAACTGCCTCATTCACTGATACTAATACTCGTGGGCGATTAGCATGTTTCATGGAATGAACTATCTTATCATTACTGTTACGTAACTTGCCTATTTTTTGGCATTTGGTAGTATTACATTCCTAACCTGTTTACTAATTTGTTGTAGAGGCTCTGTTGTTAGATTGATTCTTTTTACCTGGTTTTAGTCATTTCTGAGTCAATATGCTTCATAACTGGATTTTTATTTTAATCCTAGCTCAAACATTTTACTTTATTGACACCCTTTGTTTCTGCCTACCAGGAAGAGTCAAAAGGACCCTATGGACACGGCAAGGTGAGATCCATGTTACAGCTCCACTAAAAGGGCAATGATTCATGAGGCTAGCTTTTCTGTCCCTGGGGCTGCGAGGAATAGCTGGCATTATCTTCTGCAAATGGGTTTGAAAATGCTCTTGGCCAGGTTGACCAAGGCTGATTTATAGCTCAAGATGCGCTGAATGGCTTGGCCCTCATTCCCAGCATAAGTATGAGCCCCTACTACCACTGCATGCCTAAACATGCAGACAGAAATGGAAGCATACTCACACCTCGCCCAGTTCCCTGTGTACAATCTGCAGTTGTGAAGTTTAGGTTTTCTCAGGCCATATATTCAATAGAGAAAAAGAAAGAGAAGTAAATTTATTACATCAAAGTTGTAGAGCAGAATAAGCAGTCTGTTGTTCTTAATGTCAGCACAAGGATAAGCAGTTTCCACCTTTATCTTTCTTTGTCAAAGCTTATATACAGATATGAACCTTATCCTTGACTTGAAGTAGGAACCACTGTCAAAGAAATAGAAATTGCCCCCTAAAAATATTCTTTTTTATCTTGAATGGAAAATGGAGCTTCTCTCTCTGAAATACTGTGAAACAGTGTAGTTAAGCTCTTCTGGACAGCTAAGTCTTAAGAATTTGCTTTGAGTGTTTCCCATCCTAATAAGCTTTATTTCCATGTCTGAACTTTGGAGCCTCCCGGCAGTTCTGAAAATGTTTCAGCCAGGTAATATCCCATACAATATTGGAGATAATTAATTAACAGAATAATCAGAAAATATTTATAAAAGCTTGAGTCAATTGAAATGGTGCCAATTTATTTAAAGCCTTCAATTGTCACAAAGCAATTAATGTGGCAGACATCAGTGTGTGACTCTTAGAAATGCGGGCTAAGAATTCTCTAGCCCTTTTTAAGTCAGGCAATCCCCCTGTCTGATTCCCATGTTGGCTCTTATGCATTATACCGAGATGGTCTTATGCTTCACACGCAAAGGGCATTAGGAACATTGTTAAGTAAACAAGGTCACCGTTTGAACAGATGGATTGCCATTGATGGTCATGGTGATAACCTGTATGTTTTCACATCAAACAAGTCCTTTCTTGTGATTCCACTTAGCCTTTTCTTATCAGAATTGGAGTGCCTGTTAGAACCAGAAAGCGGGAAAGTCAGATTACAAACAAGGCTTGCACAAACTAGATATGACTTAGTTTGTGAAGCGTCTAAAATGCAAACTGACATCGAATGTTTTAGCCAACATCACCTGCTTCTAGTGTTACAGCACACCCCTTTAGAAAAAAATTCTAACTCTGCCTCACCATTCTTACGTAAGATCCGCATGAAGGCAAAAAGTGAGCTTACATCTTGTCTCTCAGAGGAGCCCTTGGAATTCAGTGGAGGATCAGCAGCAGTAGCTTTGGGTTTTAATGAGTGACATTTAAAGTCTCTCTGTGTGTTAGAATACTCCACAAAATGTTTGTCCGAGCTATGATGTATCTTCTCCTGCACCCCAGCCCCTCATCAAAAAAAAACAAACAGCTTTTTCCAAGCAGGTTGTTAAAGTTTGCAAATGGTGTACTTACAAGTGGATTATTTAAAAGGTCCCCGTGTCAGACAGATCTTTATCTGGCAGCTTGGCAGCTTGACTCGGGCTCACTTGGCTTCCTGTGTCTGCATGCTGATTAGCTTGTTTTTCTCCCCTTTCCTGGCTTTGGTGTGTAGTTTTCTGAGCTAGCTCATGTCCTGTAATATGGGCCAAGCTAGAGAAATCCAAGGAGAACTTTTTAACATGTGTGCCAGTCGAATTATATTTGTAAGAAACCAGTATCTGCTAATCAGCTAAGATTATGTCATTAAAAAAAATGAATAAAAATTTCTCATAGAGGGAAACTTAAGGCGTATGAAGCCACCAACTGTTGTTCTAGCTATCTGGTGATGCTGAATGGAGAGGACGCTCATATGGCCCATCGAGCTCCCTGACTCGGAACAATAAAGCTGTGATTAAATATTACTTTTGTAGCTTGACTGTGGTTGGTTAAGTGAAGATTGCGTTAGTGGTAGTGTCACAGCAGAGCATTCATGGCCCCATCAAAGCACTGAAGCTTATGCTTCTGCAGAGCCAGCCTCAAGTGTAAAATAAATGGCAGCGGATGAGCAAAGTTGACTGCTGGACATTAAATTTATTTAAGTGTTTGTTCAACAGTTGTCTGGTAAAATCATTTTAAACATTTGAAGAACATTTACATTGTCATTTGATTTCTCAGATCTCATCATTTTATTGTTGTTAATTTTCTTCCTTCACCTGAAAATGTGTCTAGCAGGGCTGTTAACGCCAATGTGACTTTTGAGCACAGAGCACTGATAGGCTATAGGTAGAATCAAATTTATACACTTGTTATACTTTAATTTCTCAAGGAAATCGATTATTTCACTTAAATAAGACTTTTGAGCACTTTCTAACCTTATGGTTAGCTTACTGTTGTTGGGCCACATCGCCAAGTGTGGTGCTTTAAGATAAGGCAAGGCAAGGGTAGTATTTAGCAGAAAAGTCAATTTTTTTTCCATGGATATTACTCTGCTATGTTTTCAGAGTAAATGGGAAAGTAGATTGATAGTGCTGTTTGTGATTGTTTTTCATGTATGAAGCTCTGAAGCGATGGAGGCAAGCGTTGTCGCCCACCCAAACAAAGCTTACGAGATGGGGTTTGAAGTGAAAACCAAGAGACATGCTGGGAGGCTGACCCAGCGACAATAAAGAAAAGCTGTTAAAGTTTTTGTTATCTTTTCTTCTCAAAGAATGAGAAAAATCATAAATGTTTAATTTAAGAAAGCCCAATTCAATATTTCAACAGTCTTTACAACTGTTTCTCCCAATATTTTATACTTGTCTTTTCACACTGTATTGACTATAATGACAGCCTTGTTGTCTATTCAAGTCTTTGTTCTAATAACTGATAAAAATGAGGTTAAGGCAAGTACAGTTACTAAGTAACAAGCCATAGACTGTTATGAAGTTTCATGGCCAAAAAGAAGTATTTCGCACGTTTTCTTTTTTAAGTCTTATCTACGCCTTTTGCACCTGCACAAAGCCTAAGCTCTTTGATCTAATCTGAAAGTAATGTTCAGGCATGCTTTATGTGCTGAGGTACCACAACCAAACAAATAAACATCAAAGAAGAAAGTTGGGAAATAAGTAAGATTATTTTAATTGAAAAAATAATTGGGGTTCTGAATGACTCTTTCAGGAGGAAACCTTTGGATGATATTGATAGAAAGTAGCAAATATGGTATACGCTAAACAGTTTGGTCACGTTATCGTAATTAGGTTTGTTGAAATGGCACAAAAAGGAAAATTTAGAATGGCTTTGACATTTAGTACCAGTCAAAAGTTTGGACACTACCAGAATGGGTGAGTGTGTCCAAACCTTTGACTGGTACTGTATATTTTGGACAATGTCTCATTCTAGGTCAATGTCTTGTCTTTGTCCTAAATTTGTTTGTAGTATGTACAACTAAATTAATCCAAATGTTGGCGCTCCCATTTTCATAATGTTCTTTATTACAGGTGATAGAAATTTTTAATGAACAATAATTGGCCTGTGCTTCGTCCTTGTACCTTTTACTTTATTATCTGTGCACCAGTGTTGAGGTGATTCCAATCAGATATGTCAAATCTCTTTCACAGTGCAGCTACAAAGTTCACACATAACTTCAGGTGGGTGTAATTTAAAATCAGTTTGTGTGTTTCAGATGCATTTAACAGCTGTAAAGCTCTGTTTACAAGCCGTATCTATCATTAACTTTAATATTTAATATAACAATAATAGACTGAAGAGTGTCTATTGGTCTGTGGAGTCTTTGTTATATACAGGTAGTGGGCTTGTTGAAGTGTTTGCAGATATGTGCTGCCATCCTTTGCTCTTTTGATAACTCTTTTAAGCCCTTAGCCAACTTTCCTCATGAAACTTTGCCTTGTGCCAGGTAGGCACTGAACAATTAGAATTTCTTTCTGATGACTTGCCTGCTTAAAAATAATGGTAAATGTGAACAGTGACCATTCTTCTTTTGCTTAAATAAACCAGTGAACAAATCAATCATTGAATTCCAGTAGTTAGTCTGTGTTAGTGCAGGTTTCTAGCTTTTGTCATTTTAATTCAAGTAATACTTACAGTGGTTTAACAGAGAATAACTGAACCTTACTGGTGAGTACTGAGCTGGATAGTATTATGTACTGCTTACAATGTTCCATTGTCAAAAAGGCTGGGCTGGAAATGATCCAGGGCCTGATCCCGACTACACAGGAAATTGTAACTTCATTGCAGTTTGTCTGGAGTGATTAGAACATAATGGTTTTACAAATGCTGTGAATTTGTGGCTGCACACTTCTAATCTGATCACCCAAGGAAAATAAAGGTAATACATTTCAACAAGGTCACAGAACTAGACTTTCCATACCTTGCAGTTAGGTGTATTAAAGTCCCTGGTTTTGGTTCGGAATCAATAAACTGAAGTCCTCCAAAATGCCAACAAACAAAAAATGATTTATAAGATAAGCAAAAATAATTTGTGGTCGTCTGCATATTCATTGCTGACTTGTCCCATTATTCAGAGGCTCATTTACATTTTAAGCAGCATATCATGGTCAAGGACTGTGTGTTCTTCCTCCTGTGAACCTCTGGAGCATTGCAATGAGTTTACTCTTTGAGGAAAGAGATGGGCCTATTGATTAGAGACAAATTGACCTGTGTTGGTAGCAGATGAGTAGTCACTCAGTTCTAAATCTCAAGCATGGCAGTGATTGACCTTGTTCAAACTAAATTAAGGCAACAAAAACATTAGCATTTATTTTGTAATCGTTTCTGAATATGTATTAATGACCTAATCACAACCTCAGATCAGTGGATGTATTTTACTCTGAAGCTGTAAGGAAAGAAAATGCTTGGCAATTATCTATTTTCCTCATGCAGGAATCTTTTGTCACAGATGTTAATTGCAAGTAAATGTTTGTCAATAATATGTCAGTCCATCTGGGCTGATAAATATGTCTTGCGTTGGATGTGTGACAACCTAAATATGAGCAACAAGTGTGAATGCTATGAAATTGGAAATGTGTAATGATTTGTTGATGAGATCACATCATTCTTGATTTTCAGCCAGTAAAAAAAAAAAAGAGTAAC
>VUQK01011324.1:4793-20180 GCA_015106715.1 Bujurquina vittata
GCTTAGTATTTCATTTTGATGGTACTACTGCCCCAGTTCACTGGAACCTGATATAGGAGTCAAATGAACTGGGGCAGTAGTACCATCAAAATGAAATACTAAGCAAATTAACAGAAAAAAAAATAGATCTCAGTGGGTAAAAGGTAATATAGGAAAATAAAACAAAGTGATGCCAAGCACACGTTAGATTTCTTAATTAATGGCCTCTCACCATGAAGTCCTGGCCACTTAGTGCCAACAGAGGCTTTATCAGCTCAAACATTTGTCACTGCAGTCAGAGCCAGAGAGGGAACAGGCTGCACACAATGGCTAAAAGTACCTGTTTGATGTTCCAGGTTTACAGAAATAAATGGGGTTGCTCTGTAGGGGCTATGCAAACAAATGAAAGCCTGTTGGTGTGTGTCTGCAGTCACTGAAAAGCTGCAGCCAATAGCATGTGTCTCCAGAGCAGCTGGCCTCAGCAGACACACACACACACACACGCACACAAAGACAGTTTGATACGTACACACATCATAATTAATTTAGGTGAATTTAATATTATTTTCTAATTTCCATTTATACCTCTTTCATACTGATTAATTCTTTAAGTTGCTGATAGAATAGAGAAAAAAAATAGCAGGTACTCAGTGGCGGATTAGAATTAAACAACAAGAAATAAACACCAATCTCATGATATATACATTGCACTACATTTTAAAATTGCAAATAGCTTCTAAAGATGGATTTTCACATGTTGAGTATGGACCAGCTTACAATAAGAATGACCCATTATAGAATACAAGGCTGGCTAGTAGGGTTTCCTCACATACCTCCAAGACATTCTGCATCCCCCGCCCCTTACTCCTAAACTAAAACCTTCATCCCTTTTCCCTCCTCCACCTCCACAGTGTTCTCTCCCAGCGTCACCCCTGCTGTTTCTGTAGTTATCACAGAGAATCTGAAGGATCTATCCTGACATTTGATGTGGCACAAAATTGGATTTCCACTGTGAGTCTCTCCCCAAGCCCCTCGTGGAGTGTAATCCACGCTGTGACTAATTGAGTGACATGCCAACAGCCTAAGTGTGTAAATGGATGGTTGCTGGTGATATTTGTCTGTGACCTGTTCTTTTTTCTTTTTTTTTTTCAAAGGCTGGTGAGTTCATTAGACCGAGAACAGAAATAACACATAAGCCCTAACTGTGCTGAATTCTCCAACACAAAGACACGTTTTGTCCTTTGTCAGTGTCATCTTGTGTTGTTGCCTATTGAATGTGACCCTGCATGTATTGTTGACTGCCTGTGACATTTAGAACTAATATCTGCCACACAAAATCAATGTTTCTTGTATAATAAACAATATACTCTATAAAGTGGCTTAACTTATTTGATGGGTAACAATGACATTTTACCTTGGCATTAAGAGAAGCTGTAATCTAAAGTGGGAGACAGAGGTGTCACTGACAGATGTTACAGGATGACTCACCACTGCTATGTCACCTGTTTGACCACCAGTATCCCAGAAGGCATTGCTTTAACCTGGCAAATCCCTAATGCAGATAGAGGAAGAGCTCTATAACAATGACGCAACAGACAAAAGAGCATTTCCCCCCATGTAGATAAGTTATCTTTGCACAAAATCCCTGCACTCTACACTGATCTCAAATCTCTGTCATGCCCTCTGCTCTGGGGACCCTGCATCTGATTTGGATTTGAATAATTGAAGCCGCTTTGCTCCCCTGAAGACTAGATACAGCAGTTTCCTCTTCATTAAAAACTTTCCACTAATGCGTGTGTGTGTGTGTGTGTGTGTGTGTGTGTGTGCCCCTTATATGAGCACTCTCTTTCCTCACCCCCGCTAAAATATACACACCCACACAAATTCACACAGGCTAAGACTGGGATGTAGAAGTGTACACTGAGTGCACACGCTCACACTCGTTCACTGTGATACATTGTGAAAACGTGATAATTACTTTGAACAAGTGAGTTGCTGGCAGCAAATTAAAGCTTAATGGCAGGCAGCACGCAATAAAAGACACTAATGAATGAACTCATAGATGGATGCTAATGTGGCATACGTACCTTCTGGAGGATCATTCACCAGACTCTCCCTGCTTTTCTTCTCACTTCTCAACCCCGTCCTCCCTCTTTGTGGATGTTGTTATGGCTGGTAGTCTTTTTTTCTGGAGGACAGAGTCTTCACCCTTTCGAGTCGGGGACCGGGGCTCAGCTGCAGAGACTGACATCATCCCTTTCAGAGAGGAGGTTTTCCCCTCCCGCTATCTGCACCCTCTCTCTCTGTGTGTGTGTGTGTGTATTTGTGTGTGTGTGTGTCATGGCTCTCCCTATCTCTCTCTCACACCCTAACTCAGCCACTCACTCTGTACAGTAGTATACTCCTCCTATCTCTCCCTCCCCATACTCCTTTTTTTTTATCTTTTCTCATCTATTTTTTACTTCCTAAAATTGCAGCTATTTTTCAAAGCCACCACAGGTGAGTAACACAAAACTGTACAGTAACACATGCTCAAGTAAGACTATAGCTGTAACAACAGCTTGGACGTGTGATGCATATTGCTCCTCAGAGGTGTGTGAATCTGCCATCACAGAGGGAACTCATCCACTAGGAGTTTTACATTAGAGATCTTATTAATAGATGTGATTGCCTGCAGCTCTTTCACAGCTTCCTCTCTTCCTCTACCCCCCTCTGCATCTGCTTTCCATTCCTGTTATAGTCCAAGGACTGAAGGTGTACATCAAGGCTGAAGCTTAATGGGCAGCCTACTTTCACCTATCCAATTCTTTTACATCAGCAGAAAATGAAAATGGAAAGGAGCTAAGCACAGGAAGCCTTTTTGAGTCTATTGAGATGGATGTCTGCTGTGGAGCCTGTGATGGTGGAGATCGGTGTTGCTGTCCATGGTGCTGATTACACTTGAAGGAGACATCACTAAGGACAGCAGTGACCCTGCAGACCCACAGAAAATAGCCTTCAACGGAGCAAAGAGGAAAAACCTCTTTCAGCCACTGCAGAAACCTTAATAAATGCACATGCACGGGCTCACATGAACAAACACACACAATCACACAGGGATAAGCACACAAATGTACACACCAACAAAGACAAACACACACACACACATAGAGACTTAAATCTACCTCCCAGCCTCCTCCGCTGTCTCCCGCGGGCATTTCTCTACGTCTCAACTCATTTAGGCTTACATTCATCATTGTAAGGTAACTGTGGCAGGTGAGATTAAAATGGATTAGCCCTATTAAAGAAATGTGTGGTGCATATTACACTAGAGCCACGTACACATATTGTCCACAGAGCCACATGCATTTAACTGCAGGCACAGCAGTAGGCTCGGAAAATGCATATACATGTGAGAAACAAACCTGCACAGTCTGTCTGGTAAAGAAAAGAAAAAAAAAACAAGACAAGGGATAAAAGATAAAAGGGCTGGCAAGGTAACTTGATGAGGACATTCACAGGAAGGAGAGGTATAGATGCTGTGTATATTGTTGCTTTCCTGCCACTCACAGTGGACTCCTTTTTGTTGTCTTAACTCTCGTCTCAAGAGGTAGCTTTTAGAATCTCGCCTCCTTGTTTCCATAGTGACACTTTCCCTCTTTTGTGCAAGAGAGTATGTGTGTGTATTTCGGAGACACACAGAGAGGAGAAAGACAGGCGTAGGGAGGGAGAGAGGAGGGGGATGACAGCAAGATAACTTGGTTCACTTACATTTATTCACAACAACAAAAAAAGTCCACACAGCCAGTTTTGTACATGGGTGAGAGTTTCCTCTGTTTATATTTCATTGGCCAACTTTTGCAACGGCTCAACAAAAATATAACAGTTGTTACTTAAAGTGTGACACCAACAATAGCACATAGTGATTCCTCAGATTCTTTCTATGGGGATTTTCGAAGCAATAGTGACTATGCTAAATGCTCCATGTGAAGGCTGTCAGTTCCTTTAAAAATACACCAAAAAACTGCTAACCAGTTTCTCTCGCATTTTCTTACTAAAAAAGCCCACGACCTTTATTAGCTGTGTAAGGATTTACCTTTTTGAAAACACATTTATGCTACTATATGGTATTCCATCAGTTCTGGACATATGTGTAACTATATGCCCAATTATAATATGCATAGACAAATATTAACCAACCACTAGAGTTCTGATAAAGAGTCTCCTTCAAGTATGTTTCTTTTATTTTTTTTAATTCAGTACTGTCATTCAGTCATCAGAGGTAAGTTACTGAATAGCACTGTTGATATTAACGCAGAAAGGATAATGAAAAACATTCAGAATGACCTTGAGGGATATAGCTATTACCTGAATAAAATACTACCTAATCTAAATCTGTGGCGTGTTGCGTATAATAAATTATTAATTATGGATATTAAATGGCTAAATTTATCACTTTCAAAACAACCTGGGTGGGTTAAGGAGATTGATGGCAGGAAAACAGATGTGTGTATGTGCATGTGTAAATGTGTGCATGTGTGAATACCCATTCGAGAGTGTGTATATAGATATAGATATATAGATATATGAATTTAAATCTCCTCTTGTGACTCTGGGAATCTGCACAAAAAGAAGACTTAGCCATGGAGCAAATCCCTTCTCCCCATGCCCTCCAGCATCTCAGCCAACTGCGTTCCACATCAGTGAATCTGATTCAGGAGCGAGGACACTGGAGGCTCGGCTGAGACGCAGGGTTGACTCAACATAAGGGGATTGTCTAAACTGAGACGTCTGCCATCTTGAGCTGTCATAACTCTTGTGTATAAACAAGGATACATGTGGCAAACTTAATGAAATGATGGAAGATGTAAATGGATCATATAAGCAAGGCTAAACTACTCATCAACTTCTTAGTCATTTACCATCTTGCGAATGCAGCACGAGGCTTGAAAGTGCAGCTGCAAACGTTTCAAGACCCCGCAATCACACAATAACTCAACAGTTTCAACAACTGTAGCAGCTCTCTACAGTTCTTGAATGCTCAGCAATTATTAACACGGCAGTGGAGCATCATATGAGTGCAAAGGCAGGGTGGTATTACATAAACTGGAGCCGTTCCACATGAGTGGCTAGAGGTAAGTGCTGGTTCTTGACATCCATTCTGGTTTTGTATGAAAGAGAAGGAAAGAACCAAAAGTGCGGAAAGGAAAATGCAGAAAGTGGTGAGATGGCAGCAGTGCTGACTGATGCTTGAGAGGCATCTGAACTGATCTCAGCAGCAGGTTGAAGTCGTCGTAAGCCCAGTATTGCTCAGCTGCTCCATCAACTTGCAGTTATCTCCATAAAAAGAAGGTCTATCACCCTGACAGAGAGGCTGAAGCGAAGGTGCACCACTCGATCTTTCACCATTTCAAATTACTGTAACCTACCTGCCAGACACTTTCCACTGTAGGGAGAAGTGGGGCCATGTTACCTTGTAAGGATTTGTTATCACTGAGATATTGAAGCTGTTCGTCCATGTGATTTTTAATCTGTGTGCGCAAGCAAGAGAGTGTGTGTGTGTGTGTGTGTGTGTGTGTGTGTGTGTGTGTGTGTGTGTGTGTGTGTGTGTGTGTGTGTGTGTGTGTGTGTGTGTGTGTGTGTGTGACTCCCAGCAAGCGGCGCGTGGCCATAGATGAATGTGTAGTCTTCTCTTCACTTTTCTATTTTGTCTTGAATCAATCCCCAGAGTGTAACAATACCTATTTCTCTCTGTATAATTGGACTGGATGACAGGCACATCTGAAGTCAGCGGATGAAAGCCTCTCCTGACAATGAGAGAGTGTCTGGCCTGTGACATGACTTGAATGAGAAAGAGATAACACTGACACACACACACACACACACACACACACACACGTACGCACACACATACTGTAGTTGATAAGCAAAACAGGACAAAAACATTTACTCATTTGTCACACAAATTCGATCACTGGACAGCAAGTGATCATGAAGAAAATACAGAAAAGAGATAAAATTATATAATTTGTGTCATAATCTCTAATTTGTCCTACAATAAATCTTTCCCTCCATAAGCATAAGATAAGTTGCAGATTGAATTTATCGCAGTGCTCTCCAAATATTTGCTAGGAGATTCTGCATTCTGCTTGCTCTGCATAACGCTACTTTGACAGACTGTAAGTTTGAATAGCTGCCAGTGAAACAAATTATTATTCACTTCCCCCTGTATTCTGGTTTGCCTATTTATATCTGCGTGTGAGGGTGTGAAGTAATATCCTGCATCCTGATGCATATAAACCCACACAAATGTACACGACTATCACATGCACGCATGCATGCGCGCGCACACACACACACACACAGACTGTGAACAAACACTGAATACATCACAATAAAGCACTCAAGGAGGTATTTGTAAAACCAGATCATGCCTCTGAAAAGCACAAAATGTCTCTTTCTCAGTCTATTTGCTGTTCGCTTCATCACCACGGAAACCACCGTTGCCCAAACATCCCTATGCTGATGGACACTTACATTAAGTGTCTTCCCATTTCTCCTTCTGTTAGCCCCCCCCCCCCCACCCCCCGGTCACTACTTACCACCATGTGGTCAAGCAAGTAAACAGCTCTGAAAAACTTTGTGGCCCTCACAACCTGTTTATATTTTTTTTTACTCGCGCACTGAATCTTATGATAAGAAAAAAGCTTCAGCTCAAAAAGCCAAGGAAAAAGAAAAAAACTATTTGTTTTTCTTGTGCATAAATTAAAGCTACTGGTGAAACACTATGTGATGTTGTGATACACGAATCAATTGCCTTAGAAGAAGTGAAATGTTTCCTTGAGCAAGACATTTATGTATGGCACCCAAACTGGCTATTATGCTCTCTAATGATACCGTCTGTGTCACATCATATACTAGTTCAGCCATTTGTGTATATGGATATATACTGAATACTGACTGGAGTGTATAATAGCAGCCATAAATCAATATGTCACGATGTCCAAAAGTGATTGGTTTTCTTTTTGTCCTTTAAATCGACCTTCACAAACTCAACACGGCCCCATGGAATAAATATCCCTCTCCCCAAAGTGTATAAAGCAACACTAATTCAGCAATGATTTATTCAAATGAGAATGTTCTGCAGCAAAAGTGCAAACTGCAAACATATTTGTGAACGAAACAAATTCCCAATCATGAGACATTTTAATAAAATAAAGAGAGAGAAAATCTTTCTCTTTCAAGCCTAATCTTGCGCATTATCATTTTGCCAATAACTTATTTATGAAGAAACGGTGATACAGCTCGCACGCTGCATGTAGCAGACCGGCACATTTCCATGGGCACGTGGACAATTTGATTCAACTAAAGCTGATTACATTAAATTTATGTTGAGCCTGACAGTCACGGAAGAGTTGGTTAAACTCTTTGGAAAGTTTTGAGACTGCAGTTTGTTTTGGACTGCATTCAAATGAACCGAAGCAAAATACCACGTGCTTTTAAGAGTGGCCTTTTTTGTGTCATACACTTTAACCTCTTTCTATCTATTTATCTATGTGTTGACAGCATAGTGAGGTGTTATACAGCTTATTTGTGCATAATGCTTTTGAAATGGTGACAAGCGTCTTTTTTACAAAGGAACTATAGAAACTGTAGGTTACTGGCTTGGCTAGTCTTAACTGTGTACTGATCAATAGCAGTAACACATGGTGAAAACATATGTAAACACCTATAATCAAAAAGAAACGCTGCATGGGTCTGATGGTTGACAGTTTTTTAAAAAACTGTAGGCTTATACGCTTACCACAAAACATCTGGCAAGATTTCCTAGATTGTCTTCTTTGCAACTATAACCCATATATTTACCGTAATAATAATATTTCAAATAATTGTGGAATAGGAGATGAATTCCTTGCTCTGATGAACCAAAACGAATTAGAACCTGCTCAGCAGTTTGCTTCACGTTTTATTTATCTTTCAGCATATTTTTAAATTGAATTCATTTTTGTTTGTTTTTCCAGGCTGCCGTGCTAATGTTCTCACAGTCTCACAACACTCACCATTTTCATTAAGACTCAGCTAGAAGCCGTATTCAGCAATTCTAAAATCCCACAGTAGTCAAATGAAAGAGAGACAAAGTTGCTGAACATTATGGAGCATTTGCCAGCTAAAATAACATGCATTGTTGGAGAGCAGAACAAAGCTAAAAGGATAATCAATACTGAGGTTTCACTCATTCAGTTGATACAAGCATAATTACAGTGACGCTAGTGTAGACGAGCAAAAACTGCTTAACTTCTCACTAAATATTAATCAATTTTCTAGCTACGTGTTTTGCTGTTAGCAACTTGTAAGAGTCAGTTAATACTTCATCTGCTAAAGGAAGTATTAACATCCATGAACTTCCTCTGAGGTTGGAGGATGAGGGGCCATCTTTATCTCGGTAATGGTACTGAGATACAGGCACTGCTGATTTTGGTCCTTTTAATGGGGTCACTTAACAGCCTTGTGCTTGCAAACCCACACTATGACATCTGCACACAGACTCACGTTTGCTCAGTGGCTCCCTGACAGTGTCAGCAAGGCATTCATCAAAAGACTGGTTGTATTTGCCTTTAAAACAATCTAGCCAAAATAAAATCGAGTCCTGTGTTATGTACTGTATATATGAGAAAGTTTGTGCATTTTCCTTAATGTTGGGAGCAGTGGGAATGATTTAACAATTCTCCCACGGCGCAGTGCATCCATTATGATATGCCTCTCTGACACACTGGTCAGCAGCAGCAGCAGGTGGCATGATGTGGCTGAAGTGTAAGTGGCTTTCACAGTGCAAGATAGCCTGTCAGTCAGAGGCCCTTAGGGAAACAGCTTCACACCATGCAGAATGCTCTTTCCACACTCCCTCTCTTTCTGTCTCACTCTGTGTGTGTGTGTGTGCGTGTGTGTGTGTGTGTGTGTGTGTGTGTGTGTGTGTGTGTGTGTGTGTGTGTGTGTGTCTGTGTGTGTGTGTGTGTGTGCGTGTGTGTGTGCGTGTGCGTGTGTGTGTATGTGTGTGTGTGTGTAAGAGAGAGACTAAAGTTGACATAGAAGTTCATCCCTTTTGTTTTGTGTGTCCGTGTTAAAGTGAAAGGCAGAGGATGTTAGTGGGTGGGTGTAAATCTCTGTCCAGCAGCATGTTGGGATGGGTGTTTGGGGACTAGTTGGAGAGCTGGCTCGCAGGAGCTTAGATTGATGAAGTGATGGTGATGGATGGTAGTAATAAAGGCCTGGATGTCCTGTCTGTTGCCAGTGATGAAGCTGGTATGAATCACCCGTCTGGGGCTGCTGAACATGACGCTGCTCAATCCCCAGGCCCTCCACCCTGCCACCCTTCTCGCCTTTGTCCCTCTATCCCTTTATATCTCTGCCTTGTGCCTTGCCATCATTATGTGGAGAATATGCTTTGTTCCATTCTAGCAGCAAGCATTCAACATTGGGCCATTATAGCATCAATCGGTGCTGATGCATACTTTGTAAGATATTATGAGGCTTGTTTATTCATCTTGAAACACAGCATGCCCACAGTTCAAAGCATTGTACGCTGTTCATTAATTTTGTGTCCAAACATCACTTGTTGACTGATTGCGATGCATGCAAGAAAAAAAAAAAATCCAATCAACTCAGTCAGCCACTCCTCATGAATAGGGTCATTTGAATATAGAGGGGCATCTGAAATTGCAGTGTTTGTGTCAACATAACAAGTTAATGATCTCAGATGATAATTGGTAGTTGGATGCTGAAGCGCTGTGCTGTGGCCCATGAGGTTCAGTGCCAAGGACCTTCTGTGATAAAAGAAGTAGCGTGAGGGCTTTCAAAGTGGCACGATGCTGGAGGCAACACAATTCATCACCACTCCATGAATATTCATCCAGCTCTCCGCTTCCTCCTGGGCTGGTGAAAACACGTCTGTAGTAAGTCTTTTCTATGTGTTGCGGTGTGAAGACACCTAAACCTTCTGGCCCCTCATTACCAGACTGTGCTCTTGCAGCCCCACATTCAGCTGCCTGCCAGGGAGGGAAGCCACGCTTCATTAAAATAAAAAAGAAAATTCTCTAACTCCCTGCGCTAACAAGGCAGAGGTCGGACAGTCAGATGATTGTGAATTCACCCTTCTTCAGACGCTCATGGGGGTCAGGACTAGTGATTGCGACTGAGCTTTCTCCTGCACATGGCAAGTGGGCAGATGAAATTGCCAGCTTTGGGCTGTATGGTTTGTGCGTGGACCCAGTCTGAAGCTTGATGTTAGCAATTTAAGAACATTTGCTGTGTCTTTTTCCACCCCAACCTTTTCGCTGACAGGAGCCTAGAGAATCATGGATTGGTTTCTGGGGCATCTTTTCGCCGCTTTATCGGACCTGCAGGCTTCTCAGTGCTGTCCCCAGATTACAGTTTAGGAAGACGGTGCTTGACTGACAGGCCTTGGCCTTGGCAGTCCCCGGGGGGAAGGGGAGGGGGATTTGTGATGGCTGAACTGACTCGTACTTCTCTTACAATTTTCTCCAGGCTGGTTTCAGACTGTCAGGCTGAGAGAAAGCTCTCTCTGCATAATTCATTAGATCTCCTCTCTTTTTCACTCTTGGCTGGTATGTGGCAGGCACCATAGCCCCCATTGTTTAGGAAGACAGAGTAATGGAGCTTGTCACAATATAGTAACATAGTTTATTGTTCACAGCAACAGTTTGAAAACAACTTCCTTTGAAACAAGCTATTTGGCATATCTAATATGGAATAATTATGAAGGAAAGCAGAACATTTAAATAGCCTATTCAAACAAACCAGCTTAAGCCACTATTTTGTTTTTCATTTATAATTGGTTAAGAGCCTAAAAAGAATTAATTAATGATAATTACAACTTTAGTGTCACAAACAGTTTTGGCTAATAGACTGTAATACAGAACAGGATGTAACTAAACAGGTTGCCTCTACACCAAACATTGTTTTGCAGCCAATTACCCCAGCATTGTCTGCATATGACACATACACAGGCCTGTCCTTTTGAAGCTTGTATACTGTCTCTGGGCATGATCTAGCTGGCATTTATTTCTTGGAAATCTGCAAGGGAAAGTATCTCATCTTTGATGCTACATGACATCCTCCTTCACAGAATACGACTAAACAAGCACGTTTTCCAACACACAATCCTGCATGTTGAAGCCAGAAGACAACTTCTGTCACTGCAGCAGTAAATAAGGCCTGGTAGTGAGGGACTTTCTATAAAACTATGCAAATGCAGAAGCATGTTGACGTCTAAGACTCCTTGTGTGGATGTGGTATGTCAAAATCACAAGAAATACACCACCGGTGACTGGGACGTTTAAACAGAGCCAGCTTCACTGAGAAGACACAATTAAAGTATTGATGAAATACAAGATAAAGCTGAATATATTCATAAATTGCTTACTTGATTTGAATCTTCTTCTTTTTTAAGTAAACTGTTCATTTGGTTGATTGGAACATATATTATTAAAATTAGGTGCTCGCTATAATAACCAGCTAATTAGCTGATTTAAAAACAGGTAAACGTCAAGTCCTCTGGCTGTTTAGAAATACCAGTAGGGTTTTCTACATGAAGTTAGGGGCAGAGGTAAATATGAAAGAGCAGCTCTCTGCCAAAGAAAGGAGCAATAAGACATTCAGCATAACTAGATCAGCATATTGTGTATCTGTCACAGATACACTCACTGACCACTTCATCAGGTACACATTTGCTAGTACTGGGCTGGAATTCCTTATGCCTTCAGAACTGCCTTGATTCCTTATGGCATAAATTCAGCAAGGTGCTGGAAACATTCCTCAGAGAATTTGGGAATTTATCAGTTGCACAGCCCAAAAGTGCTCTGTTAGAATGAGATCTGGTGACTGCAGAGACAATTTGAGTACAGTGAACTTACTATCATGTTCAAGAAACCAGTTTCAGAGTATTTGAGCTCTGTGACAGCAGGCATCTGAAGATCGGTACAGTGTTGTCTTAAAGGGATAGGCGTGGTCAGCAATAACTCAGGCAGGTTGTGGTGTTTAAACGATGCTCGGTTAGGAATAAGGGACCCAAAGTGTGAGAAGAAAATATCCACCAGCCTTAACTGTTGACACAGGGCAGAATGGAGCCATTTTTTTTTCATGTTCTTTATCCCAAATTCTGACCCTACCATCCAAATGACACAACACAAATTGAGACTCATCAGAGCAGGCAAAGTTTTTCCAAGTTTCCAAAGTTTTGCCTCAGTTTCCTCTACTTAGGTGACAGGAGCAGAAACCGGAGTGGTCTGCTGCTTCTGTTGCCCATCTGCTTGAAGGTTCAACCTGTTGTGATTTCAGAGATGCTCTTCTGCACTGCCTGGTGACCAGGGAATGAGGTGAAGTGCAAGGAATCCCTGTGAGTCACAAGATCGTGTTTCAGTCTATTTCAGATTATTTTTCTCTACTTTTGGATGTGTATGATATAAATGAAACAGATACCTTTAATAGCAGTGTTAGTCAGACCTACGATTTGCATGGCACAGCCAATCAGAAGAAAGGTGGCTTAAAGGTGGCTAAAATAGCTCCTTTCAGACTGCACTAAGGCCCCTGCACTTTGAATCAAGCTACTCTAGTGGAGTCCAAGAAGAAGAATATGGAGTGGAAAATGACCATAATAGATTTTTTTTCTAAAAATGTTGTCTTAATATTATCCATTAGCCCCTGTATGGATACATTTCAGTAACCCTGAGTGTTATTTTTGATTGACAGAAAGAACTGAATGTAACCACAGGAAGATGTTCAGCATTTTGCTTTTGAGAGAAGAACGCATGAACTGAACAAAACATGCCACAGGGGGAATCTCTAAACACATGCAGGAAGTGGAAGCCAGAATTTGCACATTTCTTTCAAGTCTAAAGCCTGGTATTAGTATTCTGATGCTACACTGAAAAACACCCTTGGTTTCTCATTCAAAGTTAAGGATTACCTTTGCTGGCTGGATTGAACCTCTCTGGAGCTGTTTTCTGTGTCAATACTGAACAGCCTTAAATGAGCTTTGGGTGCTTTTTAAAAATTGATTAAAATCCAGTCAGAATTAGAGGGGTGGAGCATAAAAATACAAATGAAAATAGAGTACACATCACAATTCTGATCCAGCAGGACAATTTTGATAAAAGGTCACATACTGTAGGAGGACACACATCTTACATAAGATCATACACTGTATTATTTTTAAACTAGACTGCTGTCTTTGATTAATAGCTGGTCATCACTGTTCACCAGTGTTCTGCATGTTGTAGCATCGCTATAGTTTATCATAGTTAATCACAATTCTTTGCATTTCACTGTATAAAAGACTGGGTCAGTATATAATAATAGGAATATGATAAACACATAAAAGTATAATGAAATCAGGTCATAAAATGAATGTTGTCCCATTGAGAAAAACAGCAAACAGAGGCTGTATGCACCAGTCTACACTACTTTGCTTTTACATTTAGCAATTTTGATGAGCTAATATTAACCCTTTAACAGTTTATAGCCAAATGTTTGCACTTAGCAAGGTTAAAGGCTAAAATAAGCCTTTAATAGTTTAGAGTCAATTCTTAACTAAAAATTCCTATATAGATAAGGTGTTGTACAACTGTACTGACACCAAGCTATTTCACAGACAGGACTCAATATAATACAAATGGGACCGCGTATACATTTAATGCATTTGTGATCAGATAAGGTCTCTGTAAAGTAAAATCTCATATGCAGATTTATTTCACCAACCACCTTTTCACTTCATACAGATGGTCATATTTAATTAGGGGTTTTATTTTCACTGTGTTCTTAAAGCTTAAAGCATTCAAAATCTCCTGCAATTAAGCATATCAGGACGCTTTTGCTTTGTTGTTGGGACTGTCCATTATAACCTGATGAAATTATACCAGCACTTATTCATTGATAGTAAATCATCCTACTTAATTCAAGCTAATGAACCTGATGGCGCAAGAAATGATTTGTCATCAAAAACACCCGTCCCAACTTTTCAAAAAGAATAGCAGTAAACATTTTTACTGTAAAATGAATATATTTAGTGCTTGTATATGCTGACTCTGTAGCAAGTGTGAGCAGATGGAGAAATGCACCTTCTTAGAGGTCCTTCATGTGGTCTGCAACACAAACTTTTGAAACTGAGTGAACAGTGCCATCTGCTGGGAAGACTGATGTAGTCCAGAAATATTGAAGAAAATAAAGAAGACCATGCATACCGTTTTTAATCAGTGCAGTGTCAATAATGATTACGTTTCTGTTCTTCAGCAGTTTATATGGTGGAGCAAACATGCATTAATTCATTCAAGCGGGGGGAATCTGAATTATAAAGAAACAGAAAAAGTAGTTGGGTTCCTCTTTACTTTGTTCTTTATTACACATTAAATAGGAGTGGTGAAGATTTATGGCAAAATAGACTCATTTGATATTCGATCACCACTCTACACTGCCCACCACAGGTATGATGTAAAGTGGTCATTCATTCACTTCCCTAGCCCTGGACCCAGTCGCACTCGCTGGTCACATACAGAGAGCGGAGTGAAACTCCGTTAAAGCAACATTCATGTAGACACAAATGAAATGAAGCACAATTTACAAAATATGCACCTCTCATTATCACAACTATACAAAGGTTGTTAAAATACGATCCAGGTATAAATGATACATTTCAGAAATCAGCTGTTGGCACCCAATAAAAGGAAGAGGAACATTTCAAACATTACAGTAAAACTACTTGTGAAACAGTATTGTTGACAGGAGGGTTCCATAATTAAAACTGCATCAACAGTCATCATCTACTTCATGAAAAAAATAAAATAAAGGAGGTAATAATAAACTGGGTCAAAATCCATTAATCCTGAAAGCAAAACATATCACTTCTGGATTTTCTGTGTGAGTAACAATGCTCCCCTAGAACAGCATTTTGTGCATCTCTAGAGTGCATGTAGGACAAAATAAATGTGGTTTCGGCTTTTTCCAATGTCTAGCACCTAATATAAAGATAAAAGGCAAATAATAAAACCCCAAATGAGCAATTTTTAAATACAATGGAAAGGGGTGAAATAGAGGTTGGCCCTAGAAGGAAACAGGACTTGAAAAAAAATTTTTTTAATAGTCAGACGATTTCATCTAAGAACCAATTTTATGGCAATTATTGCCTCATTTACAAACATCCGTTCCAGTTACATCGCCACGATAAACACATTTTATGAGAGAAAAATGACAAATTATTTTGCTGGACAATCATTTCTGTTGAAAGGCAGGCCAGAAAACAATTTCAACACTCCAGCAAATGAGTCACCCCCCCCCCCCCCCAAAAAAAAAGGGGGGGGAAAAAAAAAAAAAAAACACCCCTCCAAAAACAAAAAAAAAAAATCAAAAAAATAAAGGGAA
>VUQK01011326.1:0-17040 GCA_015106715.1 Bujurquina vittata
TTGATGCATTTTGCTAATTAAATAGCATCAATCTACAGGGAGTGCAGACACTGACGTTTTCAGTAAAATATGCTTCTTAACACACAGTGAAGACAACATATATATAGGAACATGACATGTAGAAGCATGCTAAAAATAATTCTGTATACAGCTGCAGAACAGGGCCAATCATTTGAGGCAGGCAAGTGTTTGAATGCAGCTGAGCAGTATGGATTTGTGTCTAGCTGCCATAAATCAGCTCGGGTGAAATAGATTTAAGTATTCAGCTAAAAAGTGAGTCAGCAAAAACAGGAATGCTGCAGTGGAAACTTTAACACTGCACTCATAGGTGTGAAATCAACATGGCTCACTACCCTGTTGTTTTCAGCAGGAAACCATCAGCAAACCACTTCAGAGACAATATTTCAGTCTCACAAACAGGCCTCCTCATTATTGTAGAATTAACCAGTCTCAGATTTTTGTTAGCTCTTCATCCGAGTCCAGTCTTAAAAGCCATCCGCATCTTCATTTAAATTCTCTTTTATTTGGAGAAATAAAACTCAACAGCATGAAGAGACTTCGTGGTCAGGGCACCATGCCGCTGCTTGTTAGAAGTGTGCTACTAGGTTCTAGGAGTGGATAGAAACTGATGGGCAGGACTGTTACAGAACTGTTGTTGTCTGAGGCTTTGGTGTGAAATCAAAGAGAAGTTTCTAACGCTTGCTGCTTTGGAGAAAAGCCTAGAAACGGAACAGGGATATTATACAGTATCAGTTTGTGTTAGTTAATGTGATTGTTATCTCCTCTCACAGTTGCTGCAGTAAGATATAAGTACACTAAGGACAGTTAGATCATATCATTTTCTGAATCCTACTTTAAATGTTTACCCCCTAAAATATTCTGAAATGGAAGCCACGATGCCTTCTAGTCAAGATTCTAGTCAAGGTTTTATTTCAGTCACAAAACATTAACTTTCTTTTTTTACCCACTGTTGTCACACAAATGAACCTGCCAAATTTTGAAAAACATCTGGTTCCAAAAGAAATAACAGTTCCAGATTTCCTTCGGCATTTAGGCTCGGTGTCACTCATCAGAGCACACTAGCTTTCACTAGGTTGACACTGCTTTTATTTGAGACACAAAAACAAGAGGACAGGGAGAGAGATTTTGGCAGGGAGCTGTTGCTATGATGATTCGGCTCAAAACGAACTCTTTGCCAAATTGTCTGTTTGCTTTGTAACAATGTTCAGCCGGGTGGTGCATGCCATCCACATGAATGCCGGGATCCAAGCAGAAATTTGTATTGTAACAACAATAATTGAATATATTCTCTTGTCGCCGCAATGTGCATGTTCTCGGGCTTCTCTTTTGGATCGGCCCACCTCTGGAGGATTCTATAGGTGATTTAGGAATGATCAATCATGTGTTGAAGATTTGTTGAACCAAATGCCAATATGTGTTCACCACAGGGGTCTGTAAACAGTGTTGATCAATATCAGTCACTTAGGTACATAATTTTGTTAGACATTGTACAAAGCATATACGTTTCAATTATGTATGGTTCAGAGCTAAATCGGTTACAATGGGCTGGGGCTAGCGTGATGAAATCTTCTAAGAAACAATATGCATGAAAGAAGATAAACATTTGTCACTAAACAATTCATGAATTCTGCAGTTAGAACCATCCTCTGTTAGAGGCAGTGTGTATCCTGTATCTTAACACACAGTTTAATGGGTTGCAGGTTTGAATCCACCCCGTTCTGTGTGCATGTTCTCTCTCCCTATGTGGGTTCTCTCCGGGTACTCTGGCTTCATCTACAGTCCAAAGACATGCATGTTAGGTTAACTGGTGATTGAAAATTGTCCGTAGGTGCAAATGTAAGCGTGAATGCTTGTCTGTCTCTCCACATTAGCCCTGCAGCAGATTAGTGACCTGTCCATCTTGATTATCTTGATCGTATTACTGATGAAAGCCAGTATACCTCATTTAAAATCATCACTTTTTTGTTGGCAGTTACAGCAGCTTTGTGCGCAGACAGGCAGACGAATTACAATTATTGTCCAGACAGTAAACTATTTTTTTAAAAATTCACTGTAAAAAAAATCTTTACACTGATTTATTTCTGAGAAATATCATTAGCTCTGATGCTTAAAGGGAAGCATTGTCTTTCCTGGTACTTCAAGGCAGAAGGCTTATCAGTACGCATGTACAGTAGCGCATACAGGGTTTGTTATAACACACTAAAGTACAGTACTTAGATCTGACAGCTCCATACCCCCAGCAAAACTATGCATAAAGGAAAGCATCACTTTTTCAAATAGGCTGGTTTCTGTGTGCTTTAGGTTGGGGGGGCATGCTGCTTTGTTTTTTTGTGGACAGATTTTTCAGAATGGAGCTTGTAAGAATAAATGCCCTTACTAAAGACAAAAAGCTGGAAAGTTAGTTGTACTAGCTCAGCAATCATAAAAAATATGGCATGTGAGCCTAAGTGGCCATTTATAAATGAGAGTCAGTAAATTACTGCAAATTCAATAATTAGATCCGACATTGCTGCAGCCATAAATATAGCGAGGTCTTTAAAACATTGCCATGGAGCAGATTAATTCAACCTTTGTGTCCCATTTGAGAGTAATTGCCTTTATGCTTGTGAAAAGACTGTTGCTGTAAATGCTTTTCCTGCAGGAACAGTAATCAACAGTACCATGTAAAATAGGGATAATAAAATGTCTGTCTATGTCTGCAATATCAACTTTAGAGTTTGCAACTTGCATTTGCCACAGAAGCCTACATACTGTGTTTTACCATCTAAGTAAGTAGGTCATTTTTGTAATATATACCACAGCATCATCATATTAACCAGCTATTCCCGCTGGAGGGAGGGGCAGTAGGATGAGCAATGCGTAATCTCTTTTGACAGAATGTTCATGAAAATTAGGATTGTGTCACTGCGTTTGGATGCTTAACAAGAGAAGCAGGATTGCACTGAATTTGTAGCTCCTTTATAAATGGCAGTAGAGTGGAGCAGCTATGTTTGTCAATGTGCACAGGTAAACAGATGTTTGAGATGCTGCTGAATGACTTGAAGAGAATTCCAGTCATAATTGCAAGTAGAATCACACTGCTGCGGCTTACAAGTTTCACATGAGCTTAAGTGCAGTCTCCATGGTTACAAAGTCCTCACATGGGTGAAACAGAAGAAGACTGCGATCTGTAAGAGATGACATATTCATGGTGGAGAAAGAAATTTGCCTACTGGGGGGAACACACTCTAACACCTCAGACTGGGGCGAGTACATGTTGAGACCCACCATATGGACTCAGTGAGGGGAGATGAGCTGTGTCTCATATGGCCTTGATAGTCCCGGTGGAATCGCGCCTGCCCACCAGCCCATGCCCACCTGGTCCTTAGCAGAGCCAAAATCAAAACTCATTCTCTGCTGGCGACACTTCCTGTTGCACACAGACAAGCGCCGAGCCACCCAAGAAACGTCATCTAGTTTGTGTTTCAGCCAATGCTTAAATTGTTCTAAGCATTCATGCATGTTTCACACCCACAGTGTGATCACATTTGTCCTTCTCAAAGGAGACAAGAATGCACTCCAACCTCTTCAGATCCAGCGCAGCACTCCAACTTAGCCTTACTTACTTTATTGTATGTACCATCATTACATCAAATATATCTGGTAAAACCTCGCTTATTTAAGTAGATTCCTCTTCCATACTGTGAAAACAGAAACCCAGTTAAATTTAGTGCCTTAAAATGTGGAATTCCTGCACAGCAAAATGATGCAAAACAACAGAAGGAGTAGTTCTTTCACGGCACATTAAAGCTTTTATTCTAAATATTTAGACATAACCCTTTTGTTAAATAGTTACCATAATTTAAGAATGCATAAAATCATTTTTTTCATTTATTTTATAATTGTATTCTGTTGCACATAACTACTCTGCAAAACTGTTGTCCACCCAACACTGTCCTTAATAATTTGTTCATCACAATTAATGTTGACATTTTAGCCCAATGTACTCACATAAATACAATAAATTTATAACCTGTAGGTTGATGATCAAATAATGCAATGCACTTCCTGGCTCAGATGAGTCCATTGTAAGTGACTGGTAAAACCCTACTTCTACATTTGTTCTATAGTTTTTCACCAGACTGCAATGACTTGTCCACTGAAACAGAGCAAACTCCACCAATAAAGCTCATGTGTCATGACTAAAAGCTCCAGTAGAACCTTGAAGTTACATGGCTGCTTCATACTGCAGTGCATTTTTGAACATGCACGGCAGATTTAGTGTTTATGCTTCTTATAAATCCATCATTGCTGCTTTTCCTAAGTATCAATGATAGTCCTTTTAAAGCACGCATGTTTCTTGACATGTGGCTCTCTTTTAATAATGTGCTCGTGACGACAATGTTCCTGGCAGAAACAACATGCAACTGTTCAGGCGCAACAAAGCCGGTCTGAACTGACTGACTCATTTAACTCTGTGCTGCACGGCAGTAAATAAACGTGTGCTGGGAAAATAGGAGCTCAAACACTAAAAAGCCCATGGGGTTGGTCCTCTGACACTTGCTTGGCCTTTTTGGCATAAGTTAATGTAGCCGGAAGAACAGGGTAACTGTTCTACAAAAAAACCTGGTACGCACCATAAAGCTGGACTCATGCTTCTTTTCCTCCCACGTGAACAAAAAAAGCCCATCTCTGAGGCCTTTCTACAGTCAGTAGTAGCTGTCTGTACCTAAATATACTTTCCTCTCTTTTCTTGCTTTGTCCAGGCAGTGATACAGTTAATCTTCTCTCTGTGTGCCGCTGCGCTCCATAAGAAGAGAATGAGATTGAGAGAAGCGTCTATAACACACTGAGACAACAAGCAGGGTGGGGTGGCGAGGGGCCAGGTGACTCAGAACATGTGACAGGGGGGTCATTGCAGTGGGAGGCGGTGAGATGAATGACTGAGGTGTGAATCCTAGTCGCTAATGGAGGCATCCACCTCCAGCAATCTCTCTTCCTAAAATCTGCGATTAGCTCATCTCCAACCTTCTCATGCCTTCATCGTTTGCGCATTTAAATGTTTCTGGGTTAAAGGGAAAATCTCCAAAATCTCCAGATCTTCTCATCAAGCAAAGGCTGAACTATTTGTTTATGCAATACAAAACCTGATGAATGGAACTGCTTGACCATTTTGCTTTATGTGAAATCTGAAACACTTCCTTTTCACACTTCAGCAGCTAATCTGACCATTCACTGAGCCTGTTGTTCGTTGCCTTGGTTACACAGTCAGTATGGCATCATAGTACAGTACTGCTCCTGCTCAATGCAGAGAAGCGCATTAAGCAGGAGGGTGTATGATGCATGCTGCATATTACTAAATTTAGAAGACTACTTTTTTTTTCCCGGTTTCATCTTTTGGATGTCCAAGACGTTTGTTTATGTCACCGAGCAGCAAATGGAGATAAAATATTTATGTACATTAGAGCACAGATAAGTGCTTCTGCTGTGCGTTTCATGCAGGAGGAGCAGGAACAGTTGTTTTGAATGATTTTTATTGGATCTGTTCATTCATGTCTACCACCTGCTCCCTCAGCTCAGTTTCCCTCCTCCCTTATCTGTTGTCGAGTGGGCTTCATTCACTGCAAAAGTTCTGCTTCTCATTAAAGAAGTTTGTGAAATTAGCAAAGGATATAAGTTTGTTTCTGGTTCTTAGAACAAAAAAAAAATCTTCTATAAAGATGATGAATGTTTCAAGCGCAGTCTACTGTGCTACTGAGGACTCAGGTGTGGCTAAGACAAAAATACTGTCAGAAATCTTGGAAAACACTGGACGCAATTAAAATGTTACAATACAACAAAGTGTAAAAAGCAATGAGGGTAATGAGAGTGGTGTCAAATCTGTCAACCTAGGTGTTCTGAATCCAGCCGTGAGTGGTCAAAGGAGAGAGTTAAGCTCTGTATTTCTCGCAAGAATAGAAAACCATATGCTACAGCCAAAGACACGAGGGGAAGCTGGCAAAAACGTCTATCATTTAAAGCACAAAAAGAAGATCTGGTAATAATTTCAACTGTATAATATTAGAAGATATTTTGCTTTGATATATTTTTGAAGTGTGTGAAACCATTTTAGCCTTATTCTTTCTTCTGGAATTAGTGTTAAATTGCTCTGGGAGCATAATATATAAACATAATTCAAAACAGCATGAAGGCTTTCTTACAGGTCTTATAGTGTCAGCAAGTATAAGGCATTAGAGCTCTAGTCAGTCTGTCTTTTAGGATTATATCAGTGTACAAAGGCCTATAGAACAATGAGATGGCAGCTCCTGATGCTGAGAATTTATATCTTTTAGGTCCTCTCCTCACGTGGTTCATTATACAATTATTTATGAAGTGGTGTAACTGCATGGTGTAATCTGTTTGCTTTAGTTTGCTCTATCAAGGTGACAATTTGTCAATGTTGTGTTCACAACATGCTACTGGCCACAAAGTTGCCCAAAACCCGCTCAGCTATCCCAGGTTTAATGCTCTGTTTTAATGAGGCAATAAAAATAATGTCAGTTGCATAGAAGTAGTCAGTACTGTGCTGTTTAAACAACAATTAAAAATCGAAATCCTACTTCCATTCGCAAATTACTCATTTGGAATATACAATAAGACGATAATGACTAAGCTTGCTGTGCACATATGATTGAAGTTGTCTCCTCTGAAAAAAAAAAAAGAAGAATTCCTTGCCTTCCTTTAACATTTCTGATTTAATTGCACACTGCCAGCTCTATCACCGAGCCTTTCCTCCCCATTCTCCTCCTTTCTGCCAGAAGCCAAAGCCGCACTGTTGCACTTTTGAAAATTGCAAACTGACAAATCTGAGCTTGTCATCTTGCTTGAAATCCAGAGCAAAGTCAGGAAACACACAGACAATGCAGCCTGCCCAATCTCAA
This sequence comes from Bujurquina vittata, assembly GCA_015106715.1. Taxonomy (NCBI): domain Eukaryota; kingdom Metazoa; phylum Chordata; class Actinopteri; order Cichliformes; family Cichlidae; genus Bujurquina; species Bujurquina vittata. The sequence goes on from VUQK01011326.1 coordinate 6,921, forward strand.
ATACGCCCGCTTATGAAGATGTCTAAAACACTTTCACTCTCTCAGGCTGAATTCAGACTCTTCTGATTCGGGGTGCGGGTGGGGGTGGGGCAACTCAAAGCATATCTCGACCCACGTGACCATGGTGACAAACTACCAGAGCATGAGGTAGCACCATAGATTGTAGTCATGCAACAGCCCATTGTCTTCAGGTCCTGTCATGCAGCTTTAATGAAAATAGATTGCCCCTGTCCTTCAACTGGGCAACACGCAACAGGGACCAGAACCACATGTGGAGGAGGCAATATTAAAAGTGACAGAGAATCCAATAAAATTCCTGATGTGCAAAACACAATAAACATGAAAAAGTTTCACATTTTTTCTCCCAGATAATCTTGTTACATCTACAGTATTTTTCTAACTGATTTTGGTTAGTAATGAAAAAGCAGGAATTTCAGCACATTTCATCACTGTTCTGTTCCATAGGGTAGAAACGTACTGCAGAGTTGATGTGCAAAATAGAAATGTATACATTTTCTCAAATATTCAGGGAAATGTTACTTTTTTTGTCAAGCCGCAGTACCACAAATCGATATCACTTGGACCCCTGTTTTTTTTCACTACTGTGAATGAGGAAATAACACAGTAGGCAAACTGCGGTGACAAACTAAGTGCCGAGGACAGCAATAGGAAGCCCGTTACTTGTAATGCAGTGTGAAAAGGAGACGTGCCAGATCGGGACCACACTAACGTCACTGCATGATTTTGCATGAGCAACTTGCTTGCGAATGAAAATGTGGCAGTGCAAATCAATCCTGAGGTGAAATATTAATCTGTTTCAATTTAAAATTCACCTTTAAATGTTCTATTTGTGGATGCCAGGCAGGGTGGCTCTTTGAAGCTGCATGGTGCCGTCGTAACCCTCCCTCTAAAGATGAGGTTTGAGGATAGAGAATGCTCCTTCTGTGTAATTTCCACATGGACACACACTCTCAGTTTATATGACTCTAATTGTTTCCTCTTCATAAACAGAGCTGGCAGCGTGACGTGTTACAACATAACCGCCATTCGCTTCTTCCCCTGATACGACCCGTAATGACTCATGTCAACAACTTGTCCCAAGTGCCTGCAGAGAAGAAACCAGCCTAATAAGAAAGCAACAGTGAGAGACTGACAATCCACAGCTGATCCGTTCCATAGAGCACGCACTGACGTCTTTTTTCACCCTCCTGCCTCGTCCTACCTCCCTCACAACACCAAATTACAAAACATGCTGCAGTAAACACGCAGCGCTGCAATACCAAGGAGGAAACAAACAAAGCATCTTAAAAAAATAAAGGTGAGAGTAAACAATGATCCATGTGAGGCACTACACAGTCAGTGGTGTGTGGAAGTTGAAACATGGACAAAAATAGTTATCTGATACATATTGTATGTGCAACTACAGTCTGTAGCTCAGTACTGTGGAGGGATCATTGCACTGAACAACTCTTGAGACATGCAGATGTCAGAGCCTATTTCACAGCCCCTGAAAACTTGGTCTCTAACATCACCTTAGGATCTCACGAGTGAATGAACATCAGTTGAAGCAGGCTTTAAAAATATCCTGAAATGTTAAAAACCTAAGCACATCTATTGTACTTCATTGGAGCTCTGTGGGTGCAGATTCTTTGAATTTATATGAAAGGAGGCTGTAACCACTGTGACATCACTCACCAGTGTGTGAAGTCCTACTTTTAAAGCCTGGGTCTGAGTCTTTTTACTGCTGCTTCTGAGTTTCTGAAACCAATCAAGCCTGTCTGGACTTCGGCATCATGTTATGTTCAGTAAGACTTGAAATGATCAACTGAGGGCATGAAGTCATCGGGAAAGTGTTGATCCTAAAGGCTGAGGGGTCTCACTGCGGGTCAATAGCAAGAATGTGCTGAATTCTCTTTTCACAGAAGCTGTCCATTTTCTATAAAGTCTATGCAAAACTAAACAAATAAATAAAGGAAAAAAATGTCATTAGATTCTAAATACAAGGGCTAATGCATCTGTGATTTCAAACAGAGTTCCCCAACTTCAAACCAGTGAGAAGCTCACAGAGAAAAAAATACATGACAGGTGCGATGGGAATAAAATAAAAGAGGATTATGCAAAGTGCAGGACTTGACATTGATAAATATTACACGTCCAAGGTCCAGTTACGTCGTAGTGAGATTTTTTTTTTTTTACTGGATTTTATATACACAGTTCCAGAAGCTGACTGACTCATGAGAGTGACGATGGTCATTTCCACAGATGTATTTCTTCAGCTGAGAGCTGTGAGGACTCCTTTTATTAGTCTCCCAGTGGGAAAAACATTAAATGAATCGCAATAATAATTATAACTACTGTGAAGAGGGAGTTTGAACTAAAACAGTGACATTTACTATTGGGTCTTACGAGGACTCAACTAGTTATGTATGCATGCACTGTATGTTTAGTGTGCACATTTTAAATGCAGCCTCCCTCTCTGTCACAAAACGTGAGCATCTTCTCTTTCATGTTGAGATTAGCAGCTTAATGTTAGAAGCTGCACTGCGTGACTGCTTAACAGCTGCCACAGGTATCACTGCAGGATTTTTCACTATAGTATCCCCCTCATTTTACTCTCACTCACTTCTCACAGCAGGATATTGATTCACTGTAAATGGAGTGCTACAAGCACGGATACAACAGCTGCTGTGCACTTAGTCTCTGACTTCATGGTGTCACTTGTTTCTGCTTGGCCACTTGAGTCATGTGAGGGCAGCTTTGGCTTCAATTTGATGGGTGGACTGTAGTAAAATTGGGAAGGGAAAGTCATAAAATGAAGCACATTCATTTAAATAGTGCACCCTGAATCAGAGATAATAGTGGCAGCATTTAACATACGTGGAAGTGAAAGTCAACATGATTTATTTTGTTTACAGTATATGGTTTGCTGAGAGCTTCACATCATATTTGCATGGCACCACATTTATGAAATGGAATATCTGCAGGCTATTTGGAAATGCTTTCTAATGAGCAAGAGTGCATCATGGTATTTAATTTCCTCTCTGCTGCAATGTTAGCATTTAATATGTTCAGCATGCTTATTCAGTCTGGAAAATATACAAATGAAATATACAGTTTAGATGGCAAAAATCTGTATTTGTGAGGTATACCTCACATCTGTGTTATGTAAAGTCAATACAACAGCCGGCCTCTGCAGCGGCTGAGTATCCACATGCTTTTGATTCTGCTCTTCAAAGAGAGAGGCTGCACTCACGCGCTACAGTCCTCATAAAAAGACCCATCTTATTACTTTAGATCTAACCCTTCCACACTTGGTGGATGTTGCTTCTGACTTAAGTCATTAAACTCCCTTCGCCCACTATGTTTATTTTCTCACAACACAGGCAGCAATATAATGAAATGCCACACTGGGAGCATCTGTGTCAGCAGCACAACCTCCTCCAAATGACATGCCTGTGCTTTAGTGTCTAAATGGCCAGTTCATTCTCCAAAGAGAAATTAAGTCTGCCTTCTGGGGTTGATACATAAAAGTTGGGCAAACATGTAACAAAATGAACAAAGGCTGCTTCTCCTCATCACTACATCAGTTTGCACTTGTTAGACCAGAAATGAAGAGTAGATTGTGTTGTATATATATTGGATAATCTCACTGGTCCTCTGTGTGATAGCTCACTGCAGTACATACCGATTTATGTACCAATATTGTGGCTCGCTGTGTGTTTAGATCTACACACAGAGTACAGGCGCTCAGCACAACTCAGCTTTTTATGTTGCTCTTGCACATTAGTGGCTCTCAGCGGTCCCACAAAAATTTTAATAAGCGCAAATAAAATATCTCAGAGACAAAGGATACAGTGTGATATTACATAATTGAATGTGCTGCAGCACTTTGAGAAAAAAAAGTCATACATTTGAATGATCCCACAGCTACTTCTACAATCCAGGGGAAACTACTACACTCTTCTCCAAATTATTTCTATTAATTAACAATGTTACTGTTATCCTCATTAATGCACCAGCAATAACAGATTTGTACATTTGCATTTGCCTTTTTCAAAGCAGTCTTCACACTTCCACATCTCTATTATGGCAGCAGCTCACTCAAGAGTCGAGAGCGGATGCAGTGCAAAGTTGGAGCCGCTCTCTCCCCGGAGATCTAATTGTGTACAAATTGCGAGGCTAGGTGGTAATCTGCTGCACTTTCCTGCTGCCATGGGGCCATGCGGGGTTAACCGAAGGTCTGGACCTTTCTGGGACTAAAGAAGTCATTACATGTGACCCAGCGTGCATCACATGTCTTAAAGTACCTTAAGGACATGAATGATGTTGAATGATGAATGGCATGACTCTGTAATGGAAATGCTCGAGCAGTGGAATTTCTTTTCTTATGTCAATCTGAGTGTGGATCAATCAGCTTACTGGGCTTCCAAGGGTACGGGTTTTATCCACTGCATTACAAACCTGATCTCAGCAAAAGAAACAGATTTTCCCCAAACTAAACTTATGTGAATGAATAAGGCCATCAGTGCAAGTGTGTGTGTGTGTGTGTGTGTGTTTGTTTTGGTTTTTATTTACCACGACCTAAAGAAGATGCACACAGGCACGAGAGGTTTGAAACCATGTTATGAATTTACTTTTTGTAATCTTTACAGCATTATTTGCATTCAGATCTAGAAGTCTTCATCCTCTTGCTGAGCAGTGATAGCATGCCTGAGGTTGACCCTTTTTAAACCTTGTTCAGCAGTACAGGAAATGAAAACTCTAAGCACATTATTGGCCTTTGACACGTTACTGTTTGCCCGTTTTTCTGTTTTTTTCACGGTAAAAGTTTGCACTGCGGAGCGGTTTTGACTCAAATCCCTAACATTGATCGTTTCATGCTTTCATTTTGCTCATTGATGTGAGAGCAGCTTCTGCACATTCAGCATCAGCTCTTACTGTACGGCGAAGACAAAGCAATAAACTCCTGGGATAGAAACTATAATGAAACTTGCTGTTTAATAAACGAATATTCAACGACTTCTGTTGCTTCTTCTATGTTCTTATTAATCCCCGCACGGACAACTTTGTCACATATTCAGATCAAGTACTGTACTTTTGCTTTTTGTGAATGCGTTCATAAATGAAAAAGTGATACTGACATTGCCCAACTTTATTTTTAAAAACATATGTATGTTTAGCCAAATAATCGGAGTGCTGTTTTATCAGTCAGCTGTTCGTTATTCGGAACGTTTTATATAGCAACCTAAATGGTTAGGGTTGTTATTTACATCGATAAAATAAAGGTCGTAAGTCGTCGCTTTTTGCGCTTTCAGCCATTCCCACATGTGAACGGCTATTCTGAAAAAGAGCTACAACTTACCTTGACACCAAATTCCGCCACTAAACGTAGGATCCAGTGCCCGTCAAAGTCGAGTCTGTCCTCGGAGAACCTCCCCACGTGTATTATACTAAATGCCCCTGTGAAGTTCAGAGAAATAAAAGTACTTCTGCACCCAATTCTAGCGCTCCTGCAGCCTGTAGTACTGTACCATCTGTTGTGCTTGTGTGCGTCGAGATCTACACGGTGAGGAGGAGAGGAGAGAGGAGGAGAGAGGAGGGAGGGGAGGAAAGGGAGCGAAGTGTCCGGAGCGCACAGCGCAGCGCACAGCGCAGCGCACAGCGCAGCGCACAGCGCAGCGCACAGCGCAGCGCACAGCGCAGCGCACAGCGCAGCGCACAGCGCAGCGCACAGCGCAGCGCACAGGACGCGGCGAGCACGGAGGAGGAGAAGGGTCAGAGGCAGGAGTTAATGTCAGAACCTGCTGAAAATACATGAAGACACGCATACATGCATGCAGGGGCTTTTAACGGATTGAGGATGTGATCCAGTCTTCCAGTAGACTCACTCCTATGTAACCTCTGTCAAGTGATTGATTGACACATAAAAGCGGCGTTAATATATGACGCGTGTGCAAGTTTACTACCAGCAGCTGTGTTTAAAAAACTTCCGTCGTAACGGAAGGAAACGCAGGGTGACGGTGATGTAATGCCATGAAAAGAAAAATGACTCTCTGACCGATGTGCAGGCAGCAAATCAGAGTGATGCAGCTTCTGGTTTGACTCACGGGCTGGACTTATTTTACCTTCATTTACTTTGTAAAACCAGAATAAAGAAACAACACTGACAAACCCCATGACCTTTATATTCTTATAGTGCATCACTTACATATCAATTCATTCTGTAATAGCCTGTTCCTCTATTCTTAATGTTCCACTGCTTCGTTTCAGACTCCAGAGTTCGTGTTAGGTTTTCTTTTCTTCTTTTCTTTATCTTTTTGGTGATGTTGATTCAACCCTCATGGTCGAATCAACAACTAACTCTGATATCTGCTTTACAAGAAAAAACGAGTATGAAAGCAGTCAGCTAACACACTTCATTCACACTTGCATTTAAAACCTACATAAAACACAAATAGCAAACACAATCTCAAGTGCTTTGAGGGGTTCAAGCTGACAAACAAATTAGAAACTGCTCCTAAAAACAAAAAAAAAGGGGATAATTTTAACCGAAAAGGTGTGCTGCAGGGCAAAGCCATAACTTCTAACACAAATTTTAATCAAAAGAGTGCAGCCCGAATGATTAAGTTCAGATTTTTTTGCATTAACACCAAGATACTTTCCAACATGTTAAAACATAATTTTATAATAAGTGTCTTACAATGTACACAGATAGTGACAGTATATCAAATTAATGTCATTGCATTACTTTAAACCAGTTTTCATTCATGATTATGCAACAACATTTTTAGGTAATTCTCAAAATTATTCTGCTTCACGCCTTATTGAAGTTTATCAGTCAGGTTGATACATTTTATCTTGGAACTTTAATTAGAGCTTAATAGTCCCATTTGGTGGCTCTTTTATGTGGTATAATTTTTAAAGGTTGTTTTTTTTTTTTTATGCAGTGGGTGATGTATCAAGCCATTCTGGAAGATGGTGCCTTTTATTATAGGGACTGTATACTTGGTAGAAAAGAGTTCCACTGACAACTTATTAGAGGTGGTGGCACAAATCTCTGTGGCTCACTGCCAAACCAGCAGCACAGTGAGAAAATCTGTTTTTCCTTTTTCCCTCCATTGGGATGAAAGCCCATAAAAAGCTAAGCTTCAAGAATTTGACTGTTATCGGAGATGAAATAGTGCTCTAACGTTCTAAAAACCCTGAAGGGTCCTAATGTCCACACACATTATAAATGAAGCGTGAGAGATACATACTGTATAGGCTATGCAAAATCTGGAACTGAAAGCAACACATGGATGGAGACTGCAATCACTGCCCTATATGTGTTCATAAATAAAAGAATTTGTAAATTAGATTTAATATAAAACACCTTTTCTAACGACTCCCAGCTCTTCATTTTCAGACAGTTCAAAGCCACGCATCGAATAGCATCACTATTCTACCACCACGTGCAAAAAATAACTAGATTCAGCAGATATCTGCTGAGACAAATACACATGGACCTTCGCACCCAGGATGAACATTTTTGCCTGGACGCAGACAGAACGTTGACTGTGGTATCGCTGGGTTCCATCTGCAACCACTGAGAGAAGCCAATATCTCATACTGGTCATTCATAGCTCCTGCCAACTGGGATCACGAGTTTTCAGCTGTTCACGATGTGCTCAACAGGCTCAATCACTCTTGTGATGGCGTGGCAGAGGAGCATTGCAGCAAAGCAAAGTCACTTATTTCGAGGGGGTCGGTGCATTTTGTTGATTAAGCTCACCTCAGCCTTCTCAAAGGCATACGTTGTGAAGCACAGTTCTTTATTAACCATGTGCACGTGTTCATTTTTATACTTAGAGGTGATGGTAGTAAAACTTTACCTCTGGGCAGACCCGGCTACCTGTTTCTCTTTCTAGCACACATCTCATTGAGAACAGTCTAGTGACTGAATTTTTGACAAGAATGTAAGTCAGGACACTTTACGAACTAATGATTTTGTCCTAATTTAGTGCAACCCTTGTGAGTTGCTACTGAATTTACCTGTTGAAGGAGATCTTAATTTATACTTCTCAAAAAAAATTAAAGGGATACTCTTTACTCAGAGTTTAGCATCAAGTCAGGTGTCATCCGATGCCACCAGGTTGCAGCTCAGTCCATTCAGAAGTTCAGTGATGCCTTGGTCCAGCCAGATCTGAGAGGAGATCCTACACCATCCATTGCCTCATTAAGAACATTCCCCTATGTTGTCAGACATACATACAAGCACATGGAGGTGATGCAAACTACTAAGTACCATTTTGAGTTCCTGCATTGAAATTTCAGCTAATGGACTAGGCTGCTGCATCATGTTTTCACTTTGATTTTTATGGTGTCTTTGAATTCAGCCCTCTGTAGGCTAATAATTTTCATTACTATCAAATGATGTGGCATCCATTAGTTCCTAACATGTTACCCAGTCTATATCAGTATAGATATCCAGCATGCTTTTTCCCCATTGAGATCTTTCAAAGTGCTCCTCTACATTTTTGAACAGTGTATTTTTTTTTTATCTCTCACTACATGTCCACACATAAAGAGCTAACAAAACTACAGTGAGTGCAAAACAAGACAAGAGTTGCAATGCTGCGTTTCACAGAGCAACATCTGATAGATTTAACAGTTAGTCACTTTGTGTATTGTCAGTCACGACTACACCTGCGATGTAATGAGGCAAAGCAGTAGTTACGGCAGAGCATAGATTCACCTGTCATCTCAACTCAAGGACAAAAGTAACAGCCAGGGATCTGCCACCGCAACATCATGTTCTTCAAGGTAGAACCACAATTCCTCATTGTGCACAAGTCAAAAATGTCTTAGAGAGTCTACGATCATTCCCTTTTCTGTGAATAATTTTTATTTAAGTGCACACTTACATGTTCTCATGGTCTAGGATCAAGTTACCTTTTAATTCATTTAGAGCATAAAATCATGAAAAGTTCAGCTAGTCTCTACATGAAGCTCTTTTTCCTCATTGACAAGCAAGTGTGACTATTATATTCTGTATCTTCCCTACTCATATTTTCTATGAGGCATTTACTTTTTTCCTCGTTGTATTGCTTTCACTAATTATCTTCTCCAATCTTTATTCAAAGCGTGCCTAGTACTTTTGCTCACAGACAGACTGTGCTGTTTCGCTGCAAACGCCTGATATCGCAACAGCGTCCATGGCCTTGTAGCATCACAGTGCTAAAGCTGGAGTTGCTATAGCAACGGGTGATCATGAGGGGTTATTTTTCTGTGTTTGTGAACATATTGAGGAGATGATGGGGAAAAGATGATTTTTAATCAGTCATCAGCCTGATAGCATTCTGTAACCGCAACTCGACAGCACACCAGGCACTTTAAAAGCCCGCAGAGTAATAAATGTCAACCCATTATTGTTCCTTGACTCTGAAACATGCCAGGACACTGAATCTGATGTAATCATTATAATATGTCCCTCTGATTTTGGGAGCCATCCATGATTAAATGGTTCCTCTGGCAGCAGATTACTGCAGAACAGATTCTCCTGAAACAAGCTTTTCAAGAAGAGCCACTGTGAGATGTGAAATCATGAAGGGCACAGTGTGATTTGAAATCACTCCTAAAGTGGGGGTGCTATTGCCACTTGTAAAGGTCACAGCTGCAGGCATCAACAGCAGTGTAAGCTGTAGATATTTAAGTGGCAGCAAAGCATGTTGAAATGTAATACATTTAAGAATGTTTGCCTACTCTTTTTTTTCAAGATTTTAATGAAATACAGATTAGTGCCTACTAACATTTACAGTGGTGTGAAAAAGAGTTTGCCCCCTTCCTCATTTCCTGTTTTTTTGCATGTTTGTCACACTTAAGTGTTTCGGAACATCAAACCAATTTAAACAATAGTCAAGGACAACACAAGTAAACCAAAAATGCAAGTTGTAAATGAAGGTGTGCAGTAGTAAAGGTGAAAAAAAATCCAAACCACCATGGCCCTGTGTGAAAAAGTGATTGCCCCCTAAACCTAATAAGGGTTGGGCCACCCTCAGCAGCAACAACTGCAACCAAGTGTTTGCGATAACTTGCAATGAGGCTTTTACAGCGTTCTGGAGGAATTTTGGCCCACTCATCT
>VUQK01011328.1:0-11313 GCA_015106715.1 Bujurquina vittata
TATATATATATATACATATATATATATATATATATTACATAGTAGCACGCAATTTTAATTCTGAATTATCAAAGAATCACATTATGGCAATATACTAATTTACACTGTATTACAGTAATATTTAATTTTATTTTTATAAGAAATACCTCAGTTTCATCATTATTGGAATTTTAGAAGGTCACACCTAATATAACTGAAATACAATAAATAAACACACTCATAAGCTAATAAATCAGTAGGCAGTAATTTTACATATTTAGGTGAATATTAATCACACTGCATTTCAAATGGTATTTAAGCATTTATGTCTCACATTTGGAAATAAAAAATAAATGTGTGTTAAAGTAATTTTATGTACATTTTATGCATCCTAAAATCCACCTTAAAATTCCCACAAAAACCTGGATTAATTTTTTTTTTATCTGAATTCAAAGGGTTTAAATGTAGAGCAATTGTGTGTTTTTCATTTATTATTTTGTTTCAATGCTGTGAAAAAAAAAGCTTTAAGTCACCCTTCATTTCTTTATATTTTGCTAGGAAAATAGGAAGTAGGTTTTAATAAAACATATAAATGGAAACGCAGTATTTAAGGCAAAAACTGATTTTGTACAATTCTAACAAGCTTAAAAGTCAATATTTTATTCTTCAACAAACCCTGAACTCGCTGAGGCAGCTTTCTGGTCGTTTCTTTAAGCAGTCTTCAGGACATTCAGAGCTCTTCTTTGGATGTTGGCTGCCTTTTGTTTTGTTCTCTGTCAGGATGATCCCACACTGCTTTAACAATGTTGAGGGTCCGGGCTCTGAGGATGTCAATCCATGACTGATAGCGTTCTATTGTGTGTCTTCTGAGTGTGCTTTTACAGTGTGTTTGGAATCATTGTCATGCTGGAAAATGAAGCCATTGCCAATTAGACACTTTCCAGCTGGCACAGAACAAAATCTAATGTAATTTTCTGCATTCATAATTCCATCAATTTCAACAACATTCCCAACACCACTGACTGAAATGCAGCCGCAAACCATGAAAGATCCTCCACCATGTTTTACAGATGGCTGTAGCTACTCTGTTGTGCCACTCTTCTGACCTCGTCTGTACACACAGACAATGATTTGAGCCAAAAACTTCAAATCAGTGTTTATCACTCCATAAAACCTGTTACCACTGACTTTCAGTCCAGTTCTTGTGTAATTTGGCATACCAGCTGAAAGATTGCTATTTTTTTTTCCTATTTCTAAAAGACATGACTTTCAGATACTGTTTATGGGATGTAGATAGTTTTTTAAATTCTTTAAGTACAGCATGCCAAGGTACGTCAAGCTTTTGGGTGATGGCACGTGGCATTTTCCACGGATTCAGCTAAAGAAGTGGGAACAAATTTTGTGCTGCCAAGTAAAAAAATACCCAAAGATACAATTTAAAATTATTTCTTTGCTAATTTTTCTGTTATATGTAGACACAACACTGGTTCATTCAGTTAGGGGTTTTGTTTTGTTTTTTAATGCATTATATGCATTTATTTTATAAATGAGTGGTTCAACACACACTTCTGAAAATGGTCAGGTACAAGGACTGGACTAAAAATTAGTGGGAAAGCAGCCAATGGCCAAAGAAAACCTATGAAAGACCTTCAGAAAGGCTGCAGAGCAGAGCTAATGTTCAAGACCACTTTAAAAACAAGTCTGGCTCCTTGGAAGCAAAATATAAAGACACGAGGGGTAACTCAAGATTTTTGCACAGTACTGTATGTGAATTAAATTCTCTCAAAACTGAAATAAAACACAAATAAATTTAAAAAGGTAAATAAAGTTACGACCCCAATTGGAAACTTAATATACATTAATTGCATTATCAGTGGGTAAAAAAAATTATATTGTGATATGAAAAAAAGGGGTGATTATTCCTCAACAACTGTTTAATGAATTGTCTCACTTTTGCATCAGGAATATTTCTTTTTAAAAAATATTACAGTTAAAGACAATGGCTTAAAGAATGAAGGCTGCGACAAACAGCATTACAGGACATTAAATGTCTGCTGAGCATCATTTTAAAAAGATGATTTTACCAATTTCTCATTTGTCATTTGTGTGACATAATTTGAAGAAAAGGCTTTGCTGGATAAGGAGGCAGGAGCGCTCTGTCTAGACCCAAGATGAAAACATTTAATGTGACCAAATGAGCATGAAGGAATATAAAGTGATGCTAATGGTGGAGGCTCATTATTCTACTTATAGACTGAGCTGAGATTGAGTGGTTCATATAAGGCAGCTCAGTGTGAGTTTTCAATCAAACAATCACAGTAACATATTCTTAACATGTCATTGGAGCATATTTGATGACAGTCGTATCAATCCATGTCGACAGCTAACCTGGAAACACACGAGTATCTCTGCCTCATTCCTATTCCCCTGGAGTTTCGCTCTCCTGGGCCAAAAGATTCCACTCAGGCGTCTAGAATCAGCCCATGAAAACATAATGAGCAAACACAGCAGCAAAGAAATGCCTGGTAGACCGAGGACTCGGGGATTTTGTGCTGCACAATCCTACCGCACACTTCAAAGTAAAGCACCCTATCCCTGGAGAGGTCCCCCACTGCTCTCACTCCTAAATACTGCAGCAGCATCCTCCCCCTCCTGCCCCCTTCTTCTTCCTCCTCCTCCTCCTCTTTTCAGTTTCTAATCTTCCAATTAAAGGTCTCTGGCCTGCTCCCTGACAATCACCATTATGTAGTGCATCTTTTCAGTGCATTTGTGGCTTTAATAAAGGCAAACCTCTCATATATGAGTTCCAAATGATATGATTTCACATTCAACTGACCTGTGCAGCTCAACAAGGGCATTGTTTAGCTGCGTGGACATACAACAGCATAGATTTTTTTATATGCATAAAAGAGCAGTGCATGAAGTTACTGTAATGACAAGCATACCTTTTCTTTTCTTTTTTTTTCCATCAAATGACATCAAGAGAAGAAATGATAGCTCTAACTGCCAATAAAACCCTGGGGGGCTGTTGCAGCTCCAGTGAACTGGACGAAGGGGCCCGTCGTTGCCAGAAACCATTACCCGCTGAAGATGCTCTGCTGCCATGGCCTCCACTGTGGAAATGAAATCAGTAAAATGGATAGTAATTCAATTGGCCCCTTTGTCCTCACAGAGGGCTGCTCAGACCTTTCAGGCCTGGAACTTGAGCACAGACCTTCAGAATTGACAGGGAATTTTAATTAGCAGTGGAATCGGTGCAATTACAGTGCAGGCAGTTAATCACATGTGCTTTCATGGGTCATCTCAGAGTCAACGACGTGCTGACAGCTGACATGACAGGCATACACATCCGCTGTCAGTGGCAAATAAGTGGTTAGCTATAAGTATCAGTAGAGCATTGTAAAAACAATCCATCAGCAGTAAAGTTTTGATTTTTAAATTACTTGAGCATTTTCAGCAAATAAAAGCACCTGTTTGAAAGAGAATGCCCCTGTGATTGTTACTAAATTTGTCATTTGGGGGTCTAAACTCTCCTAAGCAGCAATTATGTTCACCATTGTGAAAACAAAAATGTTTGTGGGTCCAGTTCATGTAAACTGCCACCAAAGTAGTCAAGCTGGAGGCACCAGTACTGTGAGCAGGTTCATATCTGTGATCCATCAATGTGGGAGCACATGGATACCCAGATGGCAAAGAACAGCTGGAGAAAACCTGCTGAATAACCGCAGCAGTCAATTTATTTTTGTTTAAATTACCTGCTTCTTGAAAATAATCCCTTCCATTTCCCTGTTTATATTTAATTTTTGTCAGCAGTGACGCTTATCATTTCCCTATGAGATGCTTGTAGGAAAACAATGGGTGCTTTCTTGTTGCAATGTTAACACTGAGGTTTGGAATGGATATTTGAGCTGTAGCCCAGTAGCGTAAGAGTGTTATTTTGTCAAAATTAATTAATGTAGAACCTTTCCTAAGAATATTAATAAGCTGCTTGCTTAATAAACTCTTGCCAAGGATCTTAATATCTTCTTTAAATGGGAAGATCTTAAAAGTAGTGTCCCCCGAATCCAAACTGGGAGCTGGTTCCACAGAAGAGGGACCTGAAAGCTGAAGACTCTGCCTCCCATTCTACTTTTAAGCATCCTAGGAACCACAAGCCAACAGTCTGAGAGCAAAGCGCTCTATTGGAGTGATCCGGTACCATGAGGTTTTTCAGATCTTTTACACTAGCGGCTGTAAAATTACACGCTGCCGTGTATTTTGGGGTGTTTTGTATAAGTTGATCTTATTAATGTTGATGCTTAACCTACATTTGTTTCTTAAACCTAACCAAAGAGTAAATTAACATGAATCAAAGCCTAAAAATAATCCCACAAAAAAGGCAAAAGACAATTTCCTCTGAAAGTCCATTTTTAATTGCAGGGTTTTTACCTTCCAATATAAAACTCCTTGAGGTGACTGTTGTGATTTGGCGCTATAAATAGAAAATTTAATTGAACTGAATTTTGGCTGAAGCCGCTGAAGTTCAAACTGAGCATCGGAATGGGGAAGAATGAGGATTAAGTGACTTTGAGCGCGGTTGGCACAGTTGCTGGTGCCAGATTTTCCCAAACATCCACCGCTAAGGTTTCCAGCGAATGGTGTGAAAAAGAGAAAAACTAATGAGTGAGCAGCAGTTCCCTGATGGAAATGCCTTGTTGATGACATGAACAGCCAGGTTGCTTCAAGCTGACAAGAAGGCATCGGTAACTCAAATACAGTAAGTACTTGTTACAACCAAGGAATGCAGAAGAGTATCAAGGTCTCACCAAAATATAAAAGTGTATAAGCTTGGAAAAACATTGTGACATTTGGATGGTAGGGTGAGTAACTGGTGTAAACACAAAAGCGTGGATTCATCCTGCCTTGTATCAACAGTTCAGTTGCTGGTGGTGATGTAGGGTTAATTGTCATAGCTTACTTTGAGCCCCTTAGTACCAACTAAGCATTATTTTAACACCACAACCTGAGTATTATTGTTCATCTCAAACTAGTTTCTTTAACATGACCGTGAGTTCACTGTACTGAAATGGCCTCCACAGTCCCCAGGAGAGCATCTTAAGGGTCTGGTGCAACAGGGGATTTGCCAACAAAACAACATGGACTCCAACACAGCTGTAGCAACATTTTTATGCCGTCATGTAAATAAGGACCAAAATCTCTGAGGAACGTTTCCCATGAAGAATGAAGGCCGTTCTGAAGGGAAAAGGTGTATCTAATAAAGTGTCCAGTGAGTGTATATCCAGAAGGGTTCCCTGTACCGGATAACTGGTCGTGCCACCCTCGGCAGCACGATCTGCAATCACGTGTTTTTGATAAATGGTCTTTCACATCACGGTGGAGGAATTTTGGCCAACTTTTCTTTGCAGAATTGTTTTAATTCAGCTACATTAGAAGGTTTTTGAGCCTGAACTGCCTGTTTAAGGTAATCCCAAAGAATGCTTAACACAATTTGGCAGATTTTTAACATTTTCTAGTTAATCCCCCTGGGTTTTAAAAAAAAAAGAAATTACTTTGATAGAAAAACTTTGCCAGAATTAAGACTGCTATAGTTCACTTTTTATTATTCATTTTAACTTTTTATTTTCAGCTGTGATCTTTACTGATGTACTGATACAGATTCATTGATGACCTATGTTGTCTCTTTATTTTAATAATATATTAGTTTTAATATGATTATTTTTTTGACAGCAACAAGAGGTAAATAAATAGTGACGGCCTTCATTGTATCCTTCTGTATATCACCCCTTTGATTCTGTTGGGTAGAGATGTAAACACTGTTCACTCAACGTCTGAATAAAACTGTAGAAAGAAGACGTTTAACGCCGTTGGCGACTCAGGTGTGTCATGTAGCTGACGTTACTTCAATGTGTGAATTTCCAGGCAGTAAACACAAGAAGCTTGGCTTCAACTAAGTGCAAGTAAGTGGGAAAAAAAAGGGAGTTTCCCAGTCCCAAAACGTCTTCAGAGGACTTTCATATGCATTGTCTGTGCAGGTCATGAATTATCCATGATTGCAAAATAGATCTCCTGCTTGCAGAAGCTGCACTACATGGAATATTGGTATGTAAAATAATGCGAATTATCTGCGCAAATATGTATGCAACCACAGTCAGACTGGGTTCAATCAGCATTTTCTCCAAGCTAAGGAGCACATTTCCTACGACCCACAAATGTCAGAGAAGTTTGGTTAAATAAGCGGAGTTTGCATCTTGTTATAGAAGCATAATTGCTTTCAGAAATGTAATTGCATTTTCACAGTAGGACATGCAGTGTATTTCCTATACTCCTGAATTCATCCACAGACCTAGACAATGCCAGCAAAATAATGTGGGCCCATAAATCCTCCAGAAACCAAAGCAAACAGAAGAAAGCACGCTCTCAGGTCTGGCAGAGGAGGCTGCCGTTGCTGGGGAAACGAGAGACAGTGATGGCCGACACCTCGGGGACGGGATGGAGCGAGGAGATGTGTCTGTGTTTGTGTGACTGTCCGTCAGTGTTAAAGCAGAGGAAAAGGGTGTTGCTAATGATAGGGTGAAAAGGGGGAAAGTGTGAATAAGTCTAAGGGGGGGGGCAACAGAATAAGACCGGCTGTTAGAGGCTGCTTGAGTGGAAGCCTGATAGATCACTTCTGTCAGATTAAAACCTTTCAAATTAAACTAAGCTATTACTAGAAAATGAAAAACAACCACTATGATTTTATTTCCAAAACATCTCAGGATAAGTGCCGTGTTGAAGTTTTTCTTCCAAAGTCCTTCTGCGTGACACCAAATTGAACCACAAGATGGTGAATGTGGCACATTTTCCTCTTCCTCTCACATTAAATTCAGGGCAAACTGGCTGATACTCAAGTGGATACCTCAAGGCTGAGGTAGAAGCCTGAGAGCAATGCAGTTAAGTTCAATTGCACCCTCATTTCAGATGAGATGAAATCTAAACGATCAAAATGAGTCCAGTTAGCGGACCGAAGCTGTAAGTGCTGGTGAGGGAAGATCAATTCATCCCTAGCCATCTCCTCCCTGCTGCTATAAACGCACAAGTCAGACAAAGTTTCTATTTAGAAAGCCAGAGACTCCTGAAAAATGTTCACATGCTGTGGCAAGAAAAAGGAGAAAAACTCCTAATATTTCATTTTTTACTTACAAGGTTCTCCACAGCTGATGGATCCACATATTTGATTTGGTACAGACTTTTACGCTGACAACCCTCGCAGGAAATCTTTCAGATGTTAGACAAATGTGTTAACCGGACTGCAGAGCTACTAAAAAGTTAAAAACTAAAATTCTAATAAGTGGCTTCATGTTCCTTGTAAAATATACAGTTGGAGACTGTTCATATCTTTGGAAGTGAGAAAACCTACAAATCCAGCATCCATTAACACCTATGGACAAAAAAAGAATCACCAATTAACCGAACTGAATGTCTTTGGACTGTGGGAGGAAGGCGGAGTACCCACCCATGCATGCAAAGAAGAACATGGAAAGTCCATAAGGTGGATTTGAATCCAGGACCTGCTTGCTGTGAAGCAACAGTGCTAACCACAACACCATTGTGCTGCGGCCCTATGAATTCAGTTCAATTCTATTTTATTTGTATAGTGCCAAATCACAGCAAGCAGATACCTCAAGGTGCTTTGTATTGTAGGTAAAGGTCCTACAATAATACAACATATAACAGCTGGGATGGATGATGAATGATACTTTATTGATCCCACAATGGGGAAATTACAACAATTTATACACAACTCTGCATTTAACCATTAGTTATTATTAATCACAGGCTCTTGTCCACAGGATCTCTTGTCCTCTCTCTCCCCTCACCCCCAACCAGCTGCGGCAGATGGCTGCCCCTCCCTGAGCCTGGTTCTGCCGGAGGTTTCTTCCTGTGAAAAGGGAGTTTTTCCTTCCCACTCACTGCCCCACTAGGTCACTGTCCTGAGTATTCATACGCTGCTGAAGATAGGCCCAAGTACTGTGTTTTAAAAATGCTAATACCCAGATAAATAGCTTAAGTATCCACAGTACTTTTGAAATACAAATTATTTTTTGCTGTAAATTGCAGATAAGTCATCCACAAGACATTGGTGGAAGTGAATGAAAAGGCCACTGAGGCTTTTAATTTAGTTTGTTTTAAGCATCTTTGCTGGCTGCTTCTGGTCCTGTGTGAGCTCTGTGTCCTCGGCACTACAAGTCTTCACTAGAGGAAGAATCACTGAATGTGGAGCGCACAATACCTCTACGTTCATCTAACAAAAAATCTGTCTATGAGCTTTATCTGTATTTTCACGTTATATTTTCAAAACAGAAATCCTTCAAATAGAATTTGTGACTGTACACTGCAGAAGTTAACTGATGCATTTAAAATATTCATGGCATTATTTTTAAAGTGTCTCCTTGTCAGTATGTTTCTGTTTTTGTTGTTTTAGACAAGAACTCTAAAAGACAGAGCTGTGGTTCCTTATCCAAAATACATGTACCGGTAGTCCATCTCCAGCTGCAGCTTGAAGCAAAAAAAAAAGTCACATCTGTCTCATGACCATGTGGCGCACTCTTCTTTTGTTTTGCTTTTTTTTAGGCAGCAGCGCCTTCTACTGGTCTCTGGGCTTTATTGAAGCCAATCAGAGGAAATTTTTGAAGCATGTGAGAAAGTGGCACTAGCTGCATTAAAACACAATGAATTATGAAATAAAACAGTAATTTCACCGTATTGTGCTGGTACACAAAAACAGGACATGGGAGCTTGGATACTTCTGGATTCTCAGTTATATCTGTGTGGCTGATAAGACCTGGATGAATTCTCTAAGAAAAGATGCTTCAGTGCTTTTTTAGTTACATCCTTTAGCAGAGCCTTTGACAGTTAAAGAAAACTAAAATTGTTCATATAATTATTCATTAATAGTGCATTTTCCATTGTATGCCAGATGTTTTGATCCTTCAGTGACAGGCTACATTAAACCGTCACCATTATGCTGTGATTAAATCTGCTCATGAAGTTGTCTTGCGGAATGAGTGTGGATATGTTCTTATTAAGTGAAATTAAGCTTTCCCCTCACTCAGCTGACAGTCACGCCCTCAGTTTAAACATGGCTGCACTGTCAGTTTTTAGGATTATTAGACTTCAGAGAAACATCAGTAAAAGCAGAAATTACACTGCATCATCTCTCCAGCGAGTAAAATAGATACAAGTGGAGAAGACAAGCAACTATCTCAATACCAAGCAATTCATTTCAGTTTAAAGGCCGTTTAAAATTCCAGCCAAGAACAAGGAAAAGGGTTATTTTTGGACTATTTGACCACAGCCTAAATTTTTGACTGTAGCATAGCTGACTCAAATATAAGCCTTGTCCACTCTGTAGTCACTGCTCTAAAGGACAGTGCTCGCAGCAGGGGGCAAAACTCCACAGAGTCATGTGCAATGTTACATGCTTGTGCCTCCCCACAAAATCACAGGGGGGTAATTTCTGAATTTCTATCTTCTTTAAACCTGTTTTATCCTCCTGTGTCTTTTTAAGGGGAAAGACAAGCATACTCAGCTCCTTGTGTTCTGTTGCTGCCTCTCCAGCAATTGTTCAGCTGAGAAATCGACAGTACTAAACAGGCCAATTGCAACAGCTACAGGCCGCGTTGACCTGACGTGTAATAATAAGAATATTAATGCCTTATATAGCGCTTTTCACGGTACTCAAAGTGCTTTACAATTTCGCGCACTATTCAATCACACTTGGTGATGGTAAGCTAGCAGTCCAGGGGATGTGGGGAAACAATAGTTTATCATCCATCTTGGAACAAGAGGTTTCAGCAAAGAATCAATTAAACTAAAGCAGCAGAGCTGGCTCTTCCTCCCCATCCCACACCAAAAAAATAAATCACAGCCTAGCCAGGCTAACGCAGTAACTGAACAGTGCATTTTTAAATGTACCATTTATCTAATGTGACCAACAGTGAGTTACATAAAGCTCCTACCACCACCAGATTTAACCTACCCATCTGCTGGAGTTCACCAGGCTTAAGGCAATTTTAAAGAGCAAGAAACTCCCATGACTGGTGCTCTGAATTGCCTACATCACACCAGGGACTTTATCCCCACACAGATTCTGTGTGTGTTGTTTTAAAATTCATTCAGTTTCCAGGGCTCCGGTTTCAAAATTCAGGACCCTAGAAGTCCATGTGGGGAATAAGAAATGTTTGTATTGAAAAATGAGACAAAGTAATAGCAATAAAATAAAGTTCTTTTGTTTTTAATCATGATTAAACTAAAAGACACACAAGCTGCCCCCATCACCAAAAGAAAGGACAAACCCTAGAAAACTGTCATTAAGAGTTAGTCAAAAGACCCAAACAGCCTCCTACCCACCAAACAGAAGTAAGCAATCACAAAACACAGCTCACACACTGCAAAGCAAAGGCTCTAACACTGAGCTATCCTCTCCCTGGCCTAATTTCTGAGAACAATCAGCTGCACAGAAAGCTGGAGACAGCATGACACACCCACTGTGTCGGCTGATAACAAGCTCCTTTACAAACAGGAGAGGCCTTTTGAGTACCTGATGTGGGCATTACACCAGATGTAATGTAAAACCATTACATCTGGCAAAGTTGACTAGATCATTTTTGTCAAAGTTTGGAGAATTAGAACCCAAACGCAAACCACAGGAATCCATTGACAGAGGCTAGGAGTACAACAGCTACTGTGACTGAACTATTTATACATGAAGAGGTAATCAGGGTATTGGAAACAGCTGAGGGAATGTGACCCACACAGTCATTTACTTGTTTCTTTGGTTGTGTCAAATAAAAACAAATATTGCTGGCTCTATGTTGGTGTTTTCTCTGGTGTATAAGAGGGTTGCTTCTTGTAAACTGACTTAATGTTCAGTGACTGTCCTGATATTAAGTTCCAGTAAGGATGGCTTAAAAAAGATGAATGCTTAAATTTAAATAATGCATCATAATGATGTCATTCAGCTACATTCCTATATGGCAGGCATCCCAAAATGGCGGACCTCGGTCCGGATCCGGACCGAAATGATGTCTCATACGGACCGGAAACCCAATACCAAAACAGAAATGACCACTTAAAATCGTGTTGAGCGCTTTCTGTTTTACCAGCGCAGCTTTTACAGTCCTTACGGTAATGGCGAAGCGTCCGAGGAAACCCACAGACCAATCGCATGCGAGTTTGGCCATACCACGTGATACCGCCAAGCTAGTTCCAGCCGGCGGTTACTTTGTAACAAAGTGAGGACGGATGAGAGTTTGAGAGGTTACCGTGGAAACGGCAAAAATAGAAACATAGTGA
>VUQK01011329.1:0-11333 GCA_015106715.1 Bujurquina vittata
ATATATATATATATATATATATATATATATATATAAAATATATATATATATATATATATAAAATGTGTATATATAGCTACATTTGACCAGAATCACAATCGTACCTCGGTGGTTTTCCCAATTTAAAGATATGCACCATGTCTTTAAATTGGGAAAACAACCCCTGAATAGATTTTGTGGTTTGTATTTTATCAGTGCAGAGGTGACCTGAATTAAGTTATAAAATTAACCACTTTAAACGTCTTTGTTTTTGTGTTATTGACTGTAAGATTTCCAGCATAGTTTGTGGTCAGTTATACGGTCATGCGCCGGTCTCTGGCTGCGTGCCCGCAGATGCTCATCTCTGGATGAGTGATCTGGAACGATCATTTCATTGTGTGCACAATGACAATGAGTTTAATCTAATCACACCCAAACGTGCTTCATGCAGTGCTTCTATCTTCAAAGTATTGACCATAATTTTGATTTTATATTGCACAGCATAGCTGAATCGCCCTTGGAAGCATGTGCACATCTATGTTAAACATTTTTATAATCTTACAGCCACGTAGTAGCAGTAACAAAATGTAAGTGCTATACCTTTTTATCTCCGAGAAATCAGATAGGAATAATGTTTTCAAAGCAACTTTTTCTGGAATGCCCCCTTTCAAAATGCAAAAACAGTTCACACCCCATCACACATCAGTATGATTTCATTCCATATCTTGTTCTCCTGCAGTGGGTCTTTGCCCCACCAATGGGCGCTGGTCCACAGCTTGACAACCATAAATTTATCAGGCAAATTCTGTATGCAGCCTTTACAGATACTGACAAATGAGAATAGACCCTTTTTGAGATGGGGTCAGTGGGCCAAATATCCAGTGAGATTGTAAAAATTCCCATTTGAGAAATCCAACCTGTAATATCATTAGAGTATCATATCACATGAAATATTAAATTCTGTTGCTCTTTGCAAAAGAGGGATAAATAAATACATCTACTTGACAACTATCACAGACACACACACACACCACTTCCATCCTCAGAGAACCCCCATGTTCCTCCTTTGAACGCCTCCAGCTGTCAAATACCAACACTTTGGAGCAGCTGTTGAGCCATAGGAGGCCTTTAGTTAATTTTTCACACCTACTCTATTTAACACCCTGCGGTGCACACACACACACACACACACACGGAGGAAAGCATTTGTTAAAAGTGAAGGCTTGGAAAAGCTTTCTATCTATCTATGAATGCCGCTAAGGGAGAAAAAGACATGAGCGAGCGAACAGATTGGGGGATATGATCTAATGTTATCTGTTGGCTCCACGGCTGTGGTGTGACTCATTACACTTAAAATAGAGCAAACAACACCAGATGCAAGTTTGATCGCGGTCCATGAAGTTGAGTGCCTTATTGTGTGTCTTAAACTTTTCCCACAGCTGAAATTTGAATTTCAGATAAAAGATATGATATGGCAGTTTGCCCACTGGTGTTAAAGTGGAATGAGCGACTGTAGTAATGAGACAGGAGGAGAATGTGATGCCTGAGTTTAAACCTCATGAATGAAATCATAAAAATGTGTCCGCTCTAAAATGTGCTACACTATAAGTTCAAATTCTTCATTTAGCTTTCATGTTCAAGTATTGCATCTTTATATTTTCCTTTGCAGCTTTCCGTCTCACATCATTTAGTTGGATTCACAGCAGTGTTGTGTTCCCTCCACTGTCCAGGCCCTAAGACCCTGACCTTGCACGTCTTACTCTTGTTTACATTCAACATCAGTGAGATTGCGATTTAAACCTAATCTGCTTTTGCGCTCTGGTAACAGTCTCAAATAAAGTGTAAAATAAGCTCAGGTCCAGACAGTTTGTCTTTCAGTGCAGCGTTAACAGAGACAGGAAGTGGAGGTGCCTGGCTCAAGAATGTCTCTGCTCTCAGGTCCCACCCAGAGGAAATGCCTGTCCGGCCTGTTAGAGTCTGCACGGATGAAAAAGAGGTCTCCCGTTTGTGGAGTTTTGCTTAAGGATGGAAGGAGTTTGAATGATGAAGAGGGCGTCCCTTAGTGAGGGACAGTTTAGATAAGCAGATGCTTGATGGTTTTCAGAGGCGTTCTGGTGATCTGGTTGGGTCAGGGGTTACAACCTGGGGAAATCGAAGACTAAACAGGGAAAACACATTCCTAAATTCTAAATTAATCATTTTATGGAGGAGTTGTGCGAAGGAAAACACTGATGGGACTATTAAATGCCTTTCCATTATCTAATTATCTTAAGATGTGTGGTTGTACTCAGTTCTGGCTTACTGTGTGCCTGTGTTTTATGAGCGCTCCTCCAGCCGTTCCTTCTCTTCTTTGTCTGTCATTACACTGTGCTGCAAATATTTTCCACTGCAGCCTAAAGCCACTGATCTAATTATACAACTTTTTAAAGACTACCAGATATTTTGGTGTCTCTCAGTATCTTTCCCAATCCATATGTAAGTGCTTCTGAATAGCCAATTGACGAGCTCTCCCTGGACTACGTTTCCATCAGCTTGCCAAAGTGAAGTTGGAAAGAAGTGCCAAACAGTTACAATGAACACATTGTTTTTTTTGTGTGAGACGTCGGTAACTGGGATGGGGGAAATCAGTGAAGCAGCGGCATGTATGCAGAAGTCTTTGCATCAATTTTCTATGCTATATGCTGTGGTGGATAAAAACACGTCTGCAGGATCACATGCCTGCAGATAATCTGTAAAGTTTGCTTTCTTTGATTGTTCTGCGTTCGCTGAGCATTTTAATGCGCACTCACAGAGTAAAAAATCTTTTTATTTTTTTGTATTTGTTCAGTTATTTTATCCACCACCCTCCCTAAATTAATAGCTCCACTGGCCCATCTGCATGGATTTGGGAGCAACTTTCAAGTCATAAACTCACCACAGTGAACTTTATGCTACTGATTAAAAAGTGATTTTCTTTTTTTTTTTTTAAAGAAGAAGAAGAATATGACAAATGCCACAACCATGACTATATATTCCAGCAGAGGACATACAGGTTTTTGTTTTCACTTCTACTACAGTTATATTAAAATTAAAATACACTCTTTTTCAATTTTTAGTTAGAAATAAAACTGCAGAAGCAGTGTGCGAAAAACCAAGTACATCCCGTGATTTCCTAGCTTGTAGAACCACCGTTAGCAGCAATAAAGGGAAACTTGAAGCTTCTAATTGTTTTCTGTATGACTTTATTAGTCTCTCACATTGTTGTGGAGAAATTTTGGCCCACTTTTCTTTACAGCATTGCTTCAGTTCATTGAGGTTTGTGGGCATCTGTTTATACACAACTCTCTTAAGGTCTTGTCACAACATTTCATTTGGATCGGATGGATCCTGTTGCATGACCCAATTTGGGCAATGCTGTAGCTGTGGGACAGATAGCCTCAGTATACAGAGGAGTTCATGGTCAGCTCAGGGACTGCAAGGAGCCCAGGTCATGTGGCAGCAAAACAAGCCCAAATCATCACCCGTCCATCACTGTGCTTGACAGTTGGTATGAGGTGTTCGTGCTGATACGCTGTGTTTGATTTTCTCTAAACGCGGTGCTGTGCATTACAGCCAAACATCTGCACTTTGCATCTGTCCAAAGGACATTGCTCCAGAAGTCTTGTAGTTTGCTCAGATTATAACTTTGCAAACCCTTCCAAACAAGCCAGACTTGTTTAGTCTTTTTCTAATTGTACTGTTACAAACTTTAACATATAACATGCTAACTGAGTCTAAGATGCAGCCCTTGCATTTTTTGCACATTGCATGGTTTTGACCTTTGGGGTGAATTTGCAGGGATGTTCACTCCAGGGAAGATTGGGAACTCTCTTGAATGTTTTCCACTTGTGAATAATCTTTGACATCATAGAATGATGAACTTGTGAAATAGTTTGAAAATGGCGTTATAACCCCTCACAGACTGGTGGTCAGCAATAATTGCCTCTCTAAGATCCCTGCTGATGTCTTTCTTCTTTGGCATGTGTTAACACATACCTGAGTACTCCACACGTTGGAATACTGAACCTGACTCTGTTTAAAGGTAAAAATCAAACATAATTCAGCAAATATGGCTCATGAACGGAAAATGGATGTAAAAGAGGACTTCCCCGGAATTTCCAACAACACCCCTCGTAGCCATCGAGCGGTGGTCCATAAGTGTTAAGGTGGCTGGATGTGTTAGGAAATTGAGAGTGCCATGGAAAGATGGTGTTGAAGAAATAAATCAAGCACCTCCTTGGGGCCTGTGTGGGGGTACAGTGGGAAGCGCCGGTGTGAAATATAGGGCACAGCTTGAACTGTGGGCCCTACATGGGCTACCCTACGTTTGGCCCCACATGGGTTTCCTGAGGACAAGCCCACTGTTGGGTGCCCACAGTATTCCTTTTTTAGGGCCCAAAAAGGCAACACTGCAGTGGGTTCTGTGTTGGCACATCCACTGTGGGCCCACACAGCCCCACAGTTCATCCACAGTTACCCACTTTGGGCCCACACAGGCATGTTTCTGCGTTATGGGGTGAAAGTGTTGCTTGCTCCAACAAGCAGTTCTTGTCAAATCCAAAACAACAAAAACCAGTTGTGTCTGGATTTAAAATAAAGACAATAAGAAGAGAGAAAGAACCGATAGGAGGTCTACCCGGGGTACCATCACCAGAGGACTGCCTGGAGAATTCACGGATTTATCAACAACATGTTAAAGAAGGCTGCCCACCTGATGATCCTGACATTTTACTATTTTATTCTCACTATCCACATGAAGAGTGGACACAAGGATTGAGACAGTAACTCCTGTTAGAGTCTTTGCAGTATTGCAGTCACAGTATCTTATTTCTCACACTGCAGCTGCCAGGGCTTGGCCTGCTTTTGGTTTAGTTTAGTTTTTTTGGTTTTGTTTGTGCAGTATGTTCAATTTTATTACTTTGTATTTTTTTGAGAACTTTAAAAGAGGGGTTTCAGTAGGATCACAGGAAGGAATGCATTGACTTCAGTGTGCCAAGACAGAAGGCAATCCACACTGAGTTATACTAGTACGGAGAAATGAGGAAAAAAGAGCGAGAGACACGAGAAGAAGAGACGGGAAAGAGAGCACTGTATGCGTGGCTCTCCAGTTGCAGTGTGGCTTGGGTTGCAGGCTGAGCCAAGCTCTCAATCCATCTCTCTATGCCCACAGTCTGACTCCATCTGCCAGTAGTTCCCAAGGAACAGGCCACACACACACACACACACACACACACACACACACACGTGCGCACGGACAAAACCCTCTGTATTTTCTGTACACACATGCTCCTACAAGTCTTAAAACTCACACAAACACACACACACACACAGAAGAAATAAGAGCTGAAGGGCAGGGTGGAGTCCAGTCTGCTTTCTCAGCAAATCCTTTATTTTTGCACCTCAGCAGCAGTGCAGGCACCATAAGTTACCTTCAAGATATGGCATTTCATTCCCCACTGTGAAAAAAAAAAAGAAAGCATTGCTATGCGTATTTGTATGCTATGAGTATTTTAGTAGATCTCTGCATGGTCAAACTGTGTGGGTGTCTTGTGGCATGAGTGAGCGGCTGTCTAAGACTGAGTGAATGTGACTATAAACAGAAGAGCTGAAAAGGAAAGTTTATGAGCATTGGGCGCTGTGAAAACTCCGGAAAGAGCAGAAGAAATTGCTCCTCGCCCCTCTTCAGCAAGGTCAGATATCTATAACATAGCAGAAGACCAACTGTGGTTCTTCCTCTCATTCCTTGGATCGGTCCTTCTCCTCTCCCCCCTTCGACCCCTTTCTTCCCATTGGCTCAGGATGAGGAATGCTACCCAGTGGTGGCTGGGCATCAGGCCATGAGGAGACAGGCAATCACTGAAGCAGAGCAGGAGAAAGATGTGAAAAAGAAAAATGCCCCAAACCAGAGAGGCTGAGGAGGGAAAAGAATGAAAGTCACTGTAACAGTTGAACCTCTTTTTATCCACTGTTGTCTCTGCAAGTTGTTGGAGAAATGTAGGCTGCATTCACAGCAGCGAGCCCGAGCTAAAGCATGGGCTGCAACTGTCTACCATTCTGCACAGAGTCATCCCACAACTGCACTGTGCGCCATCTTTAATACAGTAAATCAGTGGTGCAGAGCAGCTCTGTGACCTCTTTGCTGACCTCTTTTTAATTTGCTTTGCACAGCAGAACAACACTGGTCAACTTTCTCTGCTGTGAAAATCAGCGACAGAACTTGTTTTGGTTCTCCGGCCCATGACTGGTCTTTTTAAAATTCTCCACCCTTGCACCTTTTAAGGAAATATCTTGCTCTTGTGCTACATGTGATAGCTTCTTGCACTATCCCCAGTGGCAACAACAAATATTACATTCAAGACCATATGTCAGGTGGCAACCACCCAGGTTGACAAATACAGAGGAGCACCAAAACATATTTAACAGCCTTTCACCTAAATGGTTTTGTAATTGCTTGTTTTTGTCTCCTTCCTGATGAAATTGTATTAAGCCATGTTTGGAGTGAGTGGGTGCTGCTAACTGCCTATATACTTCATCTTAGTCAGCTGACCAATTTCACCCTGTGACTGCCAGCAACCTCCAGCAACCGTTTCCCAACCAGCAACCAATAGTTGCCAGGGGGTCACTGTTCGGTCTCTAGGTCTGTATGATTGGGGATGAACTAAACTGGACCTCTCAACAGTGTTTGAGATGTTGGTGCATTTTGGAGCATCCATCTATCGGTGCATTCATCCATTCATTATCTTAACTGCTTATCCATTTCCAGGTCAAAGGGGGCCTTGGAGCGTATCCCAGCTGTCATAGGGCGAGGGGCAGGGGACAACCGCGATCGATCATAGGGTTTTCTTTTTCTTAAGTAATGTTTACAGTGTGGATTTACCTTGTGACAGCATTAGCTGTTAACTCAGAACTACTACTTCTTGTCCAAATATGGTTCTCACTCCAGAAAAACAAGCTGGCCAAAAGCGAAATGGCAAAACTTCAAAAAGATAGCTCACAAACCACTGGCTCATGCTCTGGTGGCTACATAAATCCTTTAGTAACTTTAGCACCAACCAGTTGTGGTAATAATTAGACCCATAGCTATTGCCATCAGATCAACGCTGCTATTTGTACTAATTTTGGAGCAACAGACCTTTCCGGTTGTTAGCTTGAGAACATCACTTACTGGTATTTTTCACCATTAAATCCAAGCAATAAGCATCACCCAGAATGTGACAAAACACAGCCCTCGTTCTCACTCACAGGAAAATCCTACAAGTAAAACCTGCTTCTTCCTCATCGTGCTGAAATAGAAACCTCAATCAACAGTTATTTTCACACTTACAAACTAACCACTGCATTTACACATTGTCATTTAAATGCCACCGAGGCAAACATATTGAGAGCTAATTACAGTGATTTGTACACCGACGCCACCACCCGGCACAGACTGGCTCAGATAACCACTCAGCGACCTGTCCAAACTCTTCTAGAGCATGTTTCTGGTTGGCATGACTGGGATTTTGTTCATGCTTCAGATGAGAGACGTGTCTGATGTGTTTGCGTGTGCGTGAAGCCAGCGCACACAGGGTCAGTCTCCTGGGTCAATCATCCATACGCAAAGAACACAGAGGTCAGACACTGACATTTCTCACAGCACAAAGACACATGAGCTTTGTTCTGACCTCCTATTGGGGCCTTGTACTGACCAGGGGATTAACTGAGTAAACATATAGTACAGTTTATATAAGTGTCTATGTTTTCACACCTTTAGAGTCACAGGCTTTGACAAAGGAATCCATACTCTCAGCCGCATGTACACTCACACACACAAAGTACAGAAAACAGTGTTGCTCAGCTGCATAGTTTGTGTTCTGTAAATAGCCTCCCTTCTCCTGTTTCTTCCCCTTCCTTCGACTCTTTTGACAGTCCATGTGAAGCCATACATCACCCAGGTTCAGAGCTCAGCGCTCACTGATAACCTGAAAGTTGACATTGCCGAGGTCACCGCCTGACACTTGGACATGGCAGTCAGAAAACGCCCTCCGTCTGTATGTGTGTGTTGGCTAGACTAAAGGAAGGCGTGTGGAAGGTTTAAAAAAATGTATTATCAAACCCATTTGCCTGGTTTGCAAAGGAAAAGTGGGATAGTAGACAGGAGTATTGGGAGGCTAGGCGTGTAGCAAGGAGGAAGGTGGCAAAGGAAAAGGCTTGTAGTGGGTTTTCTGTCTCAATAAGGAGAGAGGGACTTGCATCAACTGGTCAGACAGAGAGATTGAGCTGGAAAGGATGTGCAGTAGGTTAGGGTTATTAAGGATCGAGATGGAAATGTAGTATGAGGGAAGGAATGTGTTGAGAAAATATAAGGTGAACTTTAAGGAGCAGATGAATGTAGAAAATGAGAGAATAAGATGGCAATGTTGAAGAATCTAAGATTTTCATTGGGAGTGGCAAGAATGGACGGAATTAGAAATGAGAGCATCAGAAGGACAGCTGTGGACAGCTGACCAGTTTGGATACAAAGAGACTGAGATGGTTGTTGGGACATGTGGAGAGGAAGGACACTGGATATACTGCACAAAAGATGTTGAATATGGAGCTGCCAGGCAGGAGGAAAACAGGAAGACCTCAGAGAAGATTCATGGATGCAGGGAACAGGGAAGAGGAGGATGACAGGGATAGGGTGAGATGGAGGCAGATGATCCGCTGTGGCGTCCCCTAAAGGGAGCAGCCGAAAGAAGACGATCAAGAAAGTTTCCTCTTTTACGAGGAGTAATTTATCAAACCATGTTGTTCACACCAGCTCTGTGGTCGTGTCAGACACACAGATCTGCCCGTGAGCACAGAAGCCCCATCCACCTGCTGGTCAAATCTTTAATTTGCTTGGGGCAGCCAATCAGAAGAAAGTTGGCTTAGATGGGGGGTGGCCTTAAAGGTCAGCTTGAGCTGAGGTTCTGCAACAAGGAAGTATAAGATAAATTGCTGTTTTAGTTGTACCTGCTGTTTTTCTGCTTCCAAAACAGGAAGAGAAAACTTTGAGCCTTCCTACAAGGCACTGTTCAGCTAATTGTTTCTCCAGTTGGGCATGCACAGAATTGCTACAAAGATGTGATGCTCCCAGCGTGCACAGTAAATCAAAGCTGAGGGCAAGAGCTGTGAAAGCAGATCAGGCTTGATCATAGACACAATAAAATTCACAAACTGCAGTAAAAATTGATTTTTATTGCACATCTCGTATTCATTTTTGTCTTTTCGGTGATTTTGGTTACTCTCACACACGAGAACGTGGCCTAAAAACAACATAGCAGACCCCTCCACCTAAAAAGCAAACATATTGAAGTGTAACATTATGTGTATGTTTCATATTTATTATGAGAGTGAAATTCCTGAATAGAAAGACGTTTTCTATTTCCTCTGAAGGGGTAGATGTTTGGTTGAGGCTTGGTAACCAAAGAGAATCAGATTGGGTTCAGAATGCAGGTGAAAGTTTCAAAATTACTTGAAGATCAGCAGAAGGTTAAAATTATGTTGTCAATCAAGCACCTTCCTAGAATAGCCTGTGCCTGCTTAAAGGACAGGGCAAGGAACAGCACGGTCTTTGTGACTCTGTATGTTCATGCAAGTTTGAGTTTGTGTACGCATGTGGACGTCTTAGTGTGGTTTCCTGTTTTAGACTGTAGTGACATAAAGCGTGGTCTCACAATAGCCCATTGTCCCGTCTCCCCTCCATGCTTCCTGTCAGCGCAGAATTCACGGAAATAAGGACAGAGTGCAAACAAACAGCGGCGGCTACAGATCTCTGCCCACTCGAGGGCCCTTCAGGAGGAACCCGTCTTCAACTCAGGGGGTGGGTGGTAGCGTTCCTGCCAGGAAGCTAATCAGCACCGCATCCCACTTTGACGAATGCAAGAGAGCCACATTTACAGTATGCGTGTGTGCGCTCGCATATGTGTGAATCTGGACTGATGAAGCGTGGAGCAGGAGGTGGTGAAGGGTGGAGGGTGGAGTGGAGAAACAAGGGTTGGGGTATGAAAAACGAAACCAGGCATTGTGGGGATTTCCAACCGAGGCCTCTATGGTTTGTAGTATATCAAATAGTGTGATTACACTTAGACTGTGTTTGTTTTCTTCGGTGGGAAAGCAGACCTCGCACATTTTTTCGGGTTTGGGTGCATTGTGAAGACATGACTGCTCCCTGTTTCAAAAAGTAAACGTTCATGTCAGTTTCTTATTAGATGCCTGAGAAAATCAGCATGTTGAGGCTCAGTGTCACAGTCATGGATTAAGCCGAAATTCTTTTGTCATCTTCTTGCCTTTTCCTTTTAGGGGCTTCGTCAATGAGGCTGAGTTTCATGAGAAGTACAGGTTAAATGATAACAACACCACTGCGATAGAAAGAGATTAAGAAGCTTACAACCTGTAGTCTGTCAGTTTAGCTGGCTCTGCCTGCCAGCCCACCTGATGCTAAGCAATTTAAATGCTATATATGATTTCATACATACAAAACCACTGTGTAAAAATTCCAAAGGCAAATGCGCCTTACTAGTTCTTAACCACTGTGTTTAGGTGCTTTCATAGATTAAGCAAGGTCTCCAGGATAATAAGAACAGCATGGCCCAGTCCTTGAGGTTTTTGTTGTCTTGCAGGGGTGGTCAATTCCAGGCCCCAAGGGCCGGGGTCCCTGCAGGTTTTAGATGTGTTCCTGATCCAACACACCTGAATCAAATGGCTGAATCACCTCCTTCGTACGCAGTCAAGTTCTCCAGAGTCCTGCTAATGACTTTCAAGGTGCGTTGGATCAGGAACACATCTAAAATCTGCAGGGTCCCCGGCCCCCAGGGCCTGGAATTGCCCACCCCTGTGACCTACCTTCAATTAAACATATCTAATACAAAAGATATGATAATTGATTTTAGAAATTGCACTCATACACAAGAGGTCACCACTGCTAATGGACAGATGGTGGAAAGCATGCATGTCTCATACACATTTATTGATTCAAATCTGACCTTCAAAGCAAACTGTGCGCTAAAAACTCTCTCATTGACAAAACCGCCATGATTTTATTTTATCACGCTTTTTCATTGAGTCTCTTTTATCCTCTTCCTTGGTGTCACGGTTCTGTTATTTTTATCTGTAAAGAGCAGAAACTCACTAAATCAAATTGTTAAATGGTCTAATAGGCTGATGTGGTGAGCCACAGCTGAATGCAGCATCTCTGCATGCCAGACAGTTACAGCGGCTGGCTGTTTTGATTTTGCTTGACAGCTCGCTGCTTGTCCCAAAGTGCAGAACAACAAAGCTTTAAAAAAAAAAAAAAATCTTTAAAAATTTTTTTTTTTTTTAAAATTGTTGAG
>VUQK01011329.1:11353-21891 GCA_015106715.1 Bujurquina vittata
CTGCTTGTCCCAAAGTGCAGAACAACAAAGCTTTAAAAAAAAAAAAAGGCTTTAAAAAGCTTTGTTCCATTAACCATTTGTCAGATGAAGAAATCATGCTGTATGGATTCTTCAGTATGTTGTATAATGCTTATCTGCTCTCCGTGTTTGTTTGGAAAATGTGAGGATGGATGACTCAGTTACTGCAGATCACATCGACCAATCCACCAAATAAAGTAACCTGAACCTCATTGATCTTATACTGGGAGAGCAATTCAGTTCATCCACAGTCTGAAACAAGCCATTTAGAGCAGTCTGAATCCCCGTGGCTCACAGGGATCACTTTTAAATATGCTCACCTCATTATTTGAAACCTCGGCCATGCTTAATATAAGCATCAACCATTATAACACTACATATATGACAAAAAAACATAACAATATTCACTTTAGCAGCTATCATGTTTTTTCTTTTTATCTTTTCTGATGTGACGTTTTATTGCATAATCTGAAAGGTGCTATCTGGCAGACCAGCCCCGGCCTACAGTATACAAAACATACACTCACAACCACATGAGCACACATGGCCAAACGCGCACTGCCAAATCCCCAAACGCACTGGAGAGCAAAGATCCAATCAGGAAACAGTCTTGATGAAAACAAGACATTTGGGATTGTTTCCACTAGAATAGTAAGAAGGTCCCAGAACACATAATTCAGACAGAATCCTGGAGAGACGGAGATAGAGAAATGGAGAAAGAGAGCGAGCACCTGTGTCCACTGCAGACTCCCCAGACAGACGTTTGACTCCAGACTCCTGAAAAACACAGTAGCTGCTGTTATTCTAGGAGTCAAATTAGCAGACGGGCCGCTAAGAGTCGGAGAACCCTAATTTAAACCAGTCTGGCCACTGGGGAGTAGAGGAAGGATTTACTAACTAGCGCTCAATCCGTACTGCAGTGCGCACCAGCAAAAGGAGTTATTGCTCAGACTGAGAATTTAAAGCGAATTGAGTTAAGTTGTGATTGAAAGTGAGAGTTTGTACTGTAGCGAGCCGCGTCCTGTGGCACCAGGCCACTCAAAAGCATAGTCGATCTTTGCCTTCTTTGTGCCACAGCAGTCTCCAGATACGGTTTCTAGGTGTATATTTACGGGTCAAGCAGTGGCAGAGTAATAAGATTGACCCAAAACAAAGCTATTCCTGTAAGCACACTCATCATAAGAGTAGTACATATTTCTGTAATGTTGCTGCACATTTTGGGAGGGAGACTTTTTCCAAACCATTACTTATAATTTCAGAGGGCTGTTGTTCATTACCTGAAAATGTCTCTGGTCTCGAATGAAAATATGTTACAGTTCGTGGCTGGCTTGAAAATGACTTTGGAAATTGGTCGAGTTTCTTGGGCTTTTGCTGCTGGAAATGGTTTCAGCTTTTCTGGCAGGCATTTACACTGTATGAAAGTAGTTTCCTGGAAAGCCATCCCAACATTTTAGTCTGCGAATTATTCATCCTGTTTCAACTCACTCCACTCACACCTTCCTCCTTAAGCCTCCCTCATTCCCTCTTCAGTACGCTTTTTTTGCAGCTCGACTTCCTTTCCACGCATTTATGCCCTCTCTAACTTTATCTTACTGTGTGCTTTTTCAAAGTCATCATGCCATAGGGTGCTTTGAGTCTACAGTCTGCTTAGCCCTGCTCCACTTAGATTCAATTCTTGAACGCATGCATTTTACAGTCACGGCAGATTTACCACCAGAATCCATAGCTGGTTTTGGTTAGTCACAGGAAAAAGTAGGCATTTCATTTCAGACCTGTGATTAGCTTCAGGCAACTGAAATGAGTTGATCCGCTCTTGCTAGTTAGCTAATTAAACTAATATTATTGCATTGAGCTGGTTTGAAACCCAGTCAAACCTAAACTAATCATTCAGTACTCGTGGACAAGCAAGATAGAAACATTAAATTTAAATATTACAGCTGCACAGGCTTTCAGGATGAAGACCAATCAGTGTTATATGATACCGGTACTCAACCTTGCTTCTGATTTTCCCACGATAGCCCAAAAAAAATAAATAAATAAAATCCCTTGCCAGCCAGGACATCTGTTGCTTTCTTTCATTATACCACATTACAGGTTCTATGTAGATGGAGTGGAGCATTATGTAAAGTATTGGATCTCATTATGTCAGATCTAATAAGTATGACCAAGCTCCTATCATTAGCCATACCAGTAGAAAGCCCACTTAATTTCAGGACTAACTATTGATACAATCCCGTCAAGCTTCACCCACTGGCCACTTTCTTAGGTACATCCTGCTAGTACGAGGTTGAACTTCAGAACACGAAACACAGATTCAACAACATGCTGGAAAAATTTCATAGTTACATGACAGCATCACACAGTTGCTGCAGATTTGTCAGCTGCAGATCCATGATGGGAATCCTTCATTCCACCACATCCCCTAGATGTGCGACTGGATTGAGATGTGGTGTCTGTGGAGGCCAAATATGATAGTGAACACACTGTTTTGAAACCAGTGTCGTGGTGTGTTATCCTGCTGGAAGCAGACGTCAGAAGATGGGTACACTGTGATCATAAAGGGATGGACATGATCAGCAGCAATACTGTGGCAGTTGTTTCAAGTTTCAATGTGCTGTTCATTCAGAGATGCTCTTCTGCATACCTTGGAAGAGTAGTTATTTGCATTACTGTTGCTTTCCTATCAGCTCGAAGCAGTCTGCCCATTCTCCTCTGACCTCTAGCATCAACGAAGCATTTTCACTCAGAGAACCGCGGTTTACAAGATATTTTCTCTTTTTCTGTCCATGCTCTGTGAACCCTAGAGACGGTTGTGTGGGGAAATCCCAGCAGATCAGCAGTTTCTGAAATACTCATACCAGCCCATCTGGCACCAACAACCATTGCCACCTTTAAAGTCACTTAAATCGCCTTCATCCCCATTAAGATGCTCATTTTTGGACTTCAGTAGGTCGTCTTGACCGTGTCTACATCCTGAAATGCACCGAGTTGCTTCCATGGGATTGGCTGATTAGATATTTGCAAGAACAAGCAGCTGAACAGGCGTACCTAACAAAGTGGCCAGTGAGTGTATGTTGTCCGTGATAACAATGGTATCGCGATGCAGCCGTTCTGCAGGACAATCGCCTACAACACATAATGATATCTGTGAAAAACTTACTTAGTCTGATAAGTTAAGTGGGTGAAAGGATTCATTAGAGCGTTACTGGTGTATTAAAAGTGTATCAAAAGAGGAATGTACTGCTGTAGTGATATTTTTCAGAATTATATTCCTGTTAGTCTTATATGTTAATGTTTGATATGCTAAATAATAATAATCCTGCCCTTTGCAGTGGTATGAATGGACTTATTCGCCTTCCTGATTTGTGCATTTTTCATCCATACGCCCGACAAACAGTTTTTCTTCAATTGCTTTGAGTTTGATTGTCCTTGTTCCTGAGCAAAACGCTGTGATTCTTCCACCAGATGCATCAAACACCATCATTTGCACACTCTGGCTGACAAAGATTGTGGTTGACTATGCTTCTTTCCAGACACCGCTTGGAAGGACTCGCTGAGGAAACAAGCCACAGACAAATTAGTCGCAGCCAGACAAGCAACTCTGACACTCTCTGATACAAAGTAAATCGTAGTAGGTGGTTAGCAAACACGTCAGATGCTGTCGGTTGTTGTCGCACACCTACTTAGGAGGCAGGAGGGTGGCTTGGTTGTGGATTTCTGAGTCAGACACAGACATAAATATCTTTTTCAAACTCGCCGCTGCCACTGGTGCCCACAGGGGAAATATTTAGCTACAAAAACAATGAGAGGGTCACGTTGGTTCATGAGGGGAAAGGCTGCTGTCCCTCCTTCTGTCTTCTGGATGGTGCACCAACATCCCCAGCCTCCCAGCTCTCTTCTGTTTTCTCTTTGGATAGATATAATTACCCCATCATCATGCCGAGGAAAAGCAAAACAGTGATCTGTATCTACATCAAGGAATGGTGGGCTAGTCTAAATACAGGCCCCTTGATGCTGTACATATTTGTGCCCTTATGAAAGGAAGATCTCAGCATGTGACCCCAGCAGGTTGCACACAGAATAGAGTGTTTTGCATGTATTATTATAGAATAAAGTGTGTGTCACATGAACATGTTCTCTCATACTGTATATATATATATATATATGTATGTATATATATATGTATGTGTATACATATATATATACATATAACACATCAGTTTCATTTTATTACAAAAAATGGGAAAAAAGTCAAAATTGTCATTTTCCATTACAGATGATTAATTCTTTTGGAAACTATTTTAAGCCAGTTAACAGCCTTGCCCCTCACATTTTGGACTCCCCTAATCTCGCCCCTAATTCTCCAAAAGATCCGAACACACACACTTGGATGCATTCATCAGAGAAACGTACACTTCAGGTCATTACCCCGAAAAAGCTTTTCCAAACAAGCCGGCGATAAGCAAGTGCCAAATTGGGAATGTTTGTCCACAGAGTCACTGAAGTGTGTGTTTTTGTGTGTCTCTCAAAGGGATTCGACACAAGCCGCCCAGAGGCATGAGAACTTGTGTTCTCATGTCAGTTTCTCACCCCATGCACTCATCAGAGGCGACATCAAATAAATCACCATTTGATAAGCCAGGAGGTTTAAAGACTGTACTGCCAGACTGAGTGGAACACGAGGATTGAAAGGGTAAAAATAAAGGTGGCCAGGCACCAAAAATCACAAATACAGGGATGGCGAGGTTTAAGTGAGAGAAGTATGAGTCGTGAGAGAGTTGGAAGGAAAAAAAGTGAAACGTAGACCAAGAAAAATTAAAACCAGAGGGAGAGATTGTGAAAACGCACTAAATTTGTAATCTTTCCTCCCTTCGGGGACACAGTTCTGAACACCATCCAAAAACTTGTGAGCTTTTTTGAACAAATAGCTGAGATGCCTCAGAACAGGGATTGTTTATCTTGGGATGGAGTGAAGGAGAGAGAAGAGAGATGCAAGGAAAGCTTGGGACTGAGGGGTGGCAAAAACAGAGGGATAGACGAGAGGATCTCAGATTGTGTAAAAAAAAAAATGATGCAGAAGAGAGATGAGATGCTTGGGAAAGTGGTCTTTGCATAATAATAATCGGGCATATCTACAGGAATAATATTTGGTATCTCAACCTCCAGCAACAAAGAGGCGAGCAGCCTCCAGATCTAGACAACCAGCAGGCTCAAAAACACATTATTTATTAAAATAAATCTACAAAGCAGCCTCCACGTGAGTCTGCAGTCACCCAAAATACATTTTTAACTTGTAACATCTCAAAAAGCTGCTGACTTAATGTTGATAATATATCAACCAAGATAACAGCCGTCAAAAGTCCAAATCTATTAATGCTTTCTTCAGCAAACATGATTTCATCACACCAGCGCAGGGTGATAATTGCCTTTATGCAACAGTGTATGTAACAATACTCAGGTATGCTGTGGTGTTGAAATGGTGCTCTGTTGGTACTAAGGTGGCCAAAGTGTGCCAAGGAAAAATCCACCACACCATTACACCACCAGCAGCAGCCTGAACTGCTGATACAAGGCAGGCTGGAGCCAAATTTTGACGGTGCCCTCCAAATGACACAGCACAAATGGAAACTGACGCCAGGCAATGTTTTTCCAATCTTGTTTTGTCCAATTAATTTGAGCCCATGCGAACTGCAGCCCCCATATCCCAGATGTGGGGGGTTTCCCCTCTACAGCAGCAGAAGACCACACCTGGTGCCTTCTTCTGCTGCTGTAGAGCAGAAATCGTTTTTGTACCAGGCTGTAAACACATTAATCTGTGCTGAAGTTGAGCATTTAACACTGGAGTCTCTCTTTAAGAGCCAGCTGCAGGGGCCATAAGAGGAGCTTCAGGCACTTCAAATACATTTGACACTGTAGCTGAGAGTAAATGTTACCAAATAAGTTAATTCTGTATTTTGTATTTTCAGCTACATATGTACTTATTTCTCTAGTGGATATTTACAGCACTGAGACAATGAATCAAAGCCAGTGTAACAATTCTTAGGAGCGTCATTTCATCGTCAAAGATATTTTCATTAGGTGTGCCGAACGGAGAAACGTGCTGCTATTTAGCGATCTCTCGGTGCATTAGATATTGGTTTGTGTTCCTAGCTAGCAAATAAATTTTTCCAAAATGTGATATTCTGTTAAAAAAAATGCCAGTTAGACCACACAAACCAAAACCATTCAAGCGAATATCAGCTAATGAATCTGCTGCCTGTTCTCTCAGCTGAATGAGTCTCTGTTGAAGCAGCAGCAGCAGCAACACTTCATGGCTGGGAAGTGTTGGCAAAGGCAGCAGGTGACAACATGGACCAAATACAGCAGTCACTCATTCCTGCACACACACACACACACACAAACACACCCTTAAATACCCTTGGATGCTATTTAGACAGATTAGAGGTGTGTATTAAACAGTGTCTGTGCTCAAAGGGCTCAGCCTTTTGTCATCAAACACACTATAAATTAGCTAATGTGCTAATCACAGACCAATGAGCATCAAGTAACCAAATTTTTCCCCCCTGGATTCAGACGGGGGGGAGGGAAGTGGATACTTGAGAACATTATTAGCAGCATTAAACAACTCTGTGTGTGAGCAGGACCGCTCGAGCCTTTGGGAATG
The DNA here is from genome assembly GCA_015106715.1 of Bujurquina vittata. Classification (NCBI taxonomy): domain Eukaryota; kingdom Metazoa; phylum Chordata; class Actinopteri; order Cichliformes; family Cichlidae; genus Bujurquina; species Bujurquina vittata. The sequence goes on from VUQK01011329.1 coordinate 18,036, forward strand.
TAAGGACAATGTTTTCTGAAACAGTGAATGATGGCACCTTTCCAGATTGCGATACTTCCTGTTGTGTGCGTGTAAGTGTGTGCGGATCTGTGTGAATAGTACCTAGGGTTTGGAAGCGTTTTAGCTCATTCACAAGTGGAATGTGGCTGCGGTGTCATCAACTGAACTGCCAGAGTTGGCAGAGATGCAGGCCACCTCCGAGCTTTAACGACAGACCGGCCCTTTGCTGGCCTTTGAGGACGGGATGGGGATTGTGTTCCTGTTGATAAGGCCCTGCTTCCTGCTGGACAGGTCAGCCTGGGACCACTGTCATGTGCGTTTAATGTGGCTGCGCTCATGACGCCTGTTGTCTAAAGTCGCATGAAGCCCTGCAGTTGGGGAGTACTTAATTTAATTGGAGTTTGAAGCCGAACATGCTGAGACATTTATGGAGAACTCGGCTCACCTCAAAGTGCATTACAGTTATTTACTTATAAATTACCCTGTTGATGGAAATGCTATACTGCAGACTTAGAGACTTAAAAGTAAAATACAGCTATGTCATAAATAGCAGGCACTTATCCTATGACTAACAAGCCTCAACTCCCCTTTTCTTGTTGTTGAGTCATCACAAAAATTGAGGAGAGTTGTGTCATGTTTCAGGATTTCAGATCAAACTGTTTTTACAGTTACATGGAAACAGTGCTGAAATACAAAACTACCCTTAGTGTGGCATTGTGCCTCCGCTTTAAGAAATGACAAACCTGTGACAATTTAAAGGAAAAAACAAACTCTTGGCCCCAATTTAAATACTCTTACGCCCATAATGACTCTAAATTATTACTAGGTTTTACTAGTTATCAGCTTTGTCCACCTAGAATTGTTCTCTACCAAGATGATGATGCCCCCATTTGAAGGCCAGGGGGCTCAGTGAATGTTTGATAAGGGTGAAAATGATGTTAGTCGTATCCTGTGATTTTTCACTCTTAGCACTTCTGAATCCAATTAGAAGCCTAAGAGAGAATTGAGACCAACATGCTAGCCGGCATCCTCCATCAACAAAATGAAAAACATTAAATGAGGAAATATTGTGTGGGAAAATGTCCCAGCATAACCTGAGTGAGAAATTTTAAGTTGCTTTTTTTGCATGTAGCAGAACACCTACAGCCTCGTGTGACTTTGTTTAAAGTGTTACAGACCCCGATGGTTATGGTTTAGAAAATTAGATTTTTAGTTGTTGTCAATAGTTAAAGCAGTCTCGCACCTGATGACTGCATAGACTCACCAGACACTCTAGGTACACCTGTTCCACTAAACCTTAATGCAACTCTCTAACTAGCCAGTCACATGGCATCAACTCAATGGATTTAGGCTTCTAGACATGGTCAAGACGATTGGCTGAAATTCAAACTGAGCATCAGAATGCGGGAGAACAGTGATTTAAGTAGCTCTGAACGTGGCATGGCTGTTGGTGCCAAACAGGTTGATCTGAATATTTCAGAAACTGCTGATCTGCTGGGATTTCCCCCACGCAGGCATCTCTGGGGTTTACAGGGAATGATCCAAGAAACAGAAAACCTTACAGTGAGCATCAGTTCTCTGGGTGAAAATGCTTTGTTTCTGTTGCAACATTTGGATGGTAGGGTCAGAGTTTTTCTTGTATTAACGATTCAGGCTGCTGCTGTTGGTGGTGTGGGGGGCTATTTTCTTGATACACTTTGGCCCCTTAGTACCAACTCATTTAAATGCCACAGCCTGAGTACCGGTGCTGACCAAGTCCATCCTCTGATGGCTGCTTCCAGCAGGATAACACGCCGTGTCACAAAGGTCAAATTCTCTCAAACTGGTTCCTTGAACATGGCACTCAAACGGGCTCCACAGTCTCAATCCAATAGGGCACCTTTAAGGCTGTGGTGGAACGAGAGATTCTCACCATGGAGGTGTGATGCTGTCATGTCAATGTGGGGAAAACCTTTGATAAAGGTTTCCAGCACCTCGTTGAATCCACAATATGATGAATTAAGGCTGCTGTGAAGGTGTTCTCTCATTTATCTGCCATGTTACTTTCACCGAGCACCGAAGCATCACTGATGCTGTGAGACATAGTGTCAGGATTAGAGAAGTTTCCTCTAACCCTGAAAGGTGTCCCTCCATATCCCTCACTCCCCAAAGTATGAAAACTCCTAATTTAAGGGGCAAAGAGCCTTCAGTGAAGTCATTGGCTTAGTTTGACTGTCATAGTTATGACTTACTGCCCATTAACGCAGACATTACTACACAATTTTCACCATCACGGGCTACTTCCCCTTAGCTATAAGTCAGCAGATACTCAGCTGATAAAGTCTGATGATTCCCACTTGACCAGTTTGAGTGTAATCTCAAAACAAATACATTTTTTACATGATGCACATTCGATGCATATTTGACAGAAAGCCGCAATCTGGCTGTTCAATCACTGCGTCATTTGTTATTGCTACAAAACGTGCATACAAACCAAGTCTGGAGAGCGACATGAAGGCGAAGCATGGAGCAGTGTGGGAGCTCCCGTCCCAGCTCTCTAATGGCTTCGCTGGTATTTGAAGCTCAGCCCGCCCCTTTCCTCATCCTCCGCGCTGCCCCGCTCCGCGCACCAGGCGCACCAGCGGGACAGTCCGGCGGCACCAGCGGCTCGCTCGGACCGCTCCAACCCACAGCGATCAGCCTGCTCAAAAAGTCATTAAACTGGAGTCAGCCGCTCGCTTTTTCTTCGCTTTTCAGTTTCCCGAGGTGAGTTTGTATTCTCTTTGGACGCTGAGCCACTATAATAATATCTTTAAGAAATTAAGACGGTCAGTAAGAGGTCCTCAGTGATACTGGGAACACGAAATGACTTGTATTTTAGATAAGCAGTAAGTGCATTGACTTTGCAGTGACTTCATGTAATAAGAATATCTAATTTTCCTGTGATGAATGCATTACATTGTCATGAGTGATTTGAATTTGTCTCTGTATTGATCCATTATATGCACGGACTTAAATAAAAAAACGTATGAATTGCCTGTTGGCATTATTGCGGTGGTTTGATGTGATTAATTATCAGCACGTTTTAAAAAAAACTCAATTACCTTAAAAATTCACTTTTTTTAAATGTCTCCCAGTGACGAGAGAAGGAAAGTAAATCCAGGTGTAGTTTTCAGCTAAGGAAATTCATTAAAGACTTGTCAAAATGTTATTAATGGTCACACTGCGCAGTCGAGGGTCTTTTCTTGTGTGTCGGACATGAAAGTCAATCATCTCAGCGGCATATTTATATCCAGCAGCAGCGGTATATCATTTCACCACTGCAGCCGTGGTCAAAATAAAATCTGGCATATGCTTTGATTTTTATCACGCTACTTTGTAATTACAGACAGTTACGCAGCTTAACCCATCAATTTCCGTACATGTCAGCGACATGACCGAGATGCGTCCTCATTCAGTGGATCTTGGCATCGTGAAGCTGGTGCCCTTAAAATGTGGAGGCAAACACGGAGCGCAGCATTGACCCTACACCCTGCAGGCGACCCCCTGAGGGAGCCCACCCTGTTAAACAACACAAACAGACGCACACAAACACGTCCGCAGTGATAAAAGAGATCGCCGGCCTGCAGTATGCAAACGTGCACCGAGGTGGTCAATAATCATCCAGCTGCTGATAACTTCAAATCCAATAATGGATTTAATAATGGATGCAGCCTTCCTTTCTGTGGACCTGTTTGACCTTTTCATGTTTAACTGGCTCTGTAATTCCCTCGGTTAATCTCCCCAGGGTGGGCGTACAGTAGATCCTGCTTGTGCTGTACACAGCAGCAGATGGTTAACACGTGCGTGTGATGTGTTTTCTGTACACCCCCCTCAC
>VUQK01011329.1:29640-47603 GCA_015106715.1 Bujurquina vittata
GTGTGTGTGTGTGTGTGTGTGTGTGTGTGTGTGTGTGTGTGTGTGTGTGTGTGTGTGTGTGCGTGTGTGTGAGAGAGAGAGTGTGTTTTTGTGAATTTAAACACAGCCCACAGGAAAGTCCTTTTTTTGACCTTTGTAAGTTTTCACTTTATCATTAACTTCTTCTTTGTCTAATGATTTGGTGACTTTCAAGTTTAAACGATCTGTTTTACATTTTTGGAATTTTTTTTTTGTCTGAAAATGATAAAGACCAGAAAAATCTGTAAACAGCAACAGCATGTCATTGTTTTTAATAAGCAACAAGATTTACAGCTGGTCGGCTGATTTAGTAACTTTAGTCAGGGCGGCAGTTTGCCCTCGTTTACAGTCTTTGTGCTAAGCTAGACTAACCATCTCCTGTTTGCAGCTTTTTATTTAGTATATTGGCGTCAGTATCTTATTATAAGTGAAAATGATCCGCTTACCCCAGATTTCAAAGTGTTCCTTTAAATGATCTGAAGGGATCAGAATGTGTTTGAGTTACTGACTTCTTTCAGTTTTGAAATGTGATCAGGTCACCACTAAGTGAGAGGGAATAGATTTTAATAGATTTTAATGTGCGGTGTTTTTATCTGGGAGACCAAATCCTCCTTAACTAGTTTAATTCTTTCTCGCTCTCTGGTTAAAATGTGTCAATCTGTGAAATCCTTCGATGTTTTCCTTGGTCGGAATGAAAACTCCAGACTCTTGGCCCGATACAGCTGGCACAGAGAAGTGCTGTAATTTACCCATTTGGGTCATGCAGGCAGCAGTTTGTGAGAGCGTGGCTTATTCAGTGATCTGGCAGCATCGGGCCGATGATTCACTGTTCACAGAGCCGGACAAGTCAGCACTTTGGATGCTGGAGTTTTTGCTGGGCCGTAATCATCAGATAATATGAATGCACACTGCCCCCTGTTGGAACTGTGTGTAAAATCATGCCACTGCAGCACAATCCGGCTTTAATCTTTAATATATGGATTTCATGTGTCTCTTCCTCAGGTCTGGAGTCCGGTTTCGTCACCTTGCCTCGTCTCTCGCGCTCTGAGCGTCAGCAGCCATCCATCTCCATCCCCATCTCCTGCTCCTCCAACATTCACCGCGGCTCTCTCACCGACCCCTCTGACATCATCCTATCCACCTGCTCCACCTCTGTTGGGACTTCCGACCCCAGGCGCACTACCGCCTTCTCCGACTCTCTTCCTTCCCTCACCTCCCTGGATACCTTCACCTTTGACCTCGGACCCTCCCTCATGAGCGAGGTTTTCAGCCTGATCGATGGCCACCCGGAGGAGCACAGCCTCGCTTGGGAGGGAGAAGAGATAGGGTCAGCATGTGGGCTGACCACTGACGGGTCAGAGATGGACTCGGCTACTATCTCATATGTGGATTCCTTGCTGAGGGAAGACTGTGGGGGAAGAAAGAGCCCACATGGGGCCCAATGGGAAGATGAGGATGGGAGCGCAGTGGAGGTGAATGGGGTTGGGCTCTCTGTAAAAGTTCCGGATGTAGTGATGGGGTCTCCTGAGCGGGGGATGATGGGGATGAGGATGGAGAGCAGACGGTTCCAGAGCGCTACAGACGTGCTTGCGCGCCACTATGGGGCCGGCCTCTTAAAGGGACAGAGCAGGATGGAGACAGGAGATCCAGAGTTCATGAGCCAGCCAAAGAAGAAAATGTCCTACAGTTACATGGATGACGAGGACGAAATCAAAGTCTGAGCTCAGAAAATCAATCGTGTTGGAGGAAATGAAAAAAAAAAGTGATGTATAATTCTTCTGCAAATCCAATCAAACCAATCATCTAAAATTATCGTATGGTTGACAAGGGCTGGTTCTGTTGACAGGATGAGCTTGGAAACCCCTCACACTTAGTACTGATTTCCTTCTATGCAATCATACTCCGAGGATGTAAAGTTTTGATACAAACCTGCTGCTGAATGTACCTAAAAGGAGTGAGAGACTTGATGCTACACGTTTCCTGCTCTGCACAAGAAAATAACTGACGCAAGGAGGGTATGGAAAGTGCGGATGTACCAGCGAATGTAGTTACAAAGGAAAAACCCAGCATTACTCAGCGTGGAAGTCGCAAAGCCTGAAGTTCACTTTATCCTTTTTTTTTTTTTTAACACTTCCTCATATACAAAGGGAAAAGACTCTCAGTGCGAAAACCAGATGACCAATGAGAACACAGAAAGGAATTCTGGGAGGGTTGAAAAAATATATCTGGTCTTATTACAATCTTTTGGCATCACTACAATCTCTTTCTACTCAGGAATATACCAGCAGGGGAGAAAAAGGGAAGAAAATTATTAAATGAGAGATCCCAGAATTTACAGTATAAAGCCTGATCAGACAATCCGAGCTCTCATCTATTACACTACATGGACCAATGTAATACTACATGTAATACTGGTATTTGCTAGATGCAGCTAAAGCCTTAATTATATATTGTGCATTGTATGCTGCAGACCTTCTATATAGATAATCTGTGCACCTTTTTTTTTTGATTCTGAAGTCCGACCCCTATATCGCTTTTTTTATAGAAGAAACGTCATGCATATGTTATTTTATACAGCTGCACACGAAGATATCAACAGACCTCGTATGAATATGTGCGTACAGTATGAGCACCTGCAGTAAGTACACAGTGCGATTCACATCCATATGCTGCAGTCAGTACCAGTGATATACCATGAAAATATAAAGTGACAATAAAGATGTTTTTAATGAGGTGTGCGTTCATTCCAAGTGGGTTTAAAGGAATATTCCAGCCAAACCTTTCAAACATAAATCGAAAAGACTGCTGTAAAAAGTTTGTATTTTCAAAGAGAGCAAAGCCACCATCAGATTCTGGGTAGGGTATCATTTAATAAGTGAAATGCCAAAACCAGAGTCACCCTTAAGGATCATAAAATAGGTTTTCCCACTGAAGTGGCTTACACAAGTACAATTGTTTTGTACATTTGCGGAAAATTCCACCCTAAAACACAGGAAACTATGTGGATTCATTTATTGCAGGTCTGTTTTTTTCTCTCTCTCTGACCATAAAACCAGAAAAAAAAACAATGGACATCAGAATAAATAAAAGATGCTTGTTATGGGAAAAAAAATGATTAAAGCTGTCATACTTAAAATCCACATACTGAACAGCACACACTGACAACATAAGCGTACCCAGGACGTTTTTTTAGACAAAATACAAAAGTGTTTCAGCTGCTGTTACAAGCAGCTCAACGATACAAGTTGGCATGTTTTTCTCACTGTGCTATAGACGGAACCTCTTTCGCCTGTGATGGTGGGGGGCGAGGTGGAGGGCAGTTTGGAGCTTTGAGTCCAGGTTTTTTCACAGGAGGCTTTTTCTCGCTGGCCTGCGACGCTCGGGGTGCAGGTGTCGGATGGGGCCTGGTGTCTGCAACCGTCGTGGGTGTGGCTGGGGGTGAAGTGGGCCGCGCCTTGGGAGGTGGTGGGGGCTTTGGTTTGGAGAACTGAACCGTGACCTGCTCGTTGGGTTGGTTAGGTTTCCCCGGGGTGAAGGTTCTCCTTGCTGTAAGAAAAATAGTGAACAAGTGACTGCACTGAGGGCACAAGTGCAAGGAGTTATGAACTTATGAAACTGAAAATCACCAATGTTAAATCACTGAATTACAACTGTGGCTCTGTATAAGTGTAGAGGAAATAATCACAGACTGTAAATAAAAGATGGACATAGCAACCTTTATGTCATATTTTTGAAGCCTGAGCTGAGAATGTTGGGCTTTTTGCTATTTGAATTGGATATGATAAGCAAGGCTGACTAGGAAACCGTGGGCATTTTATGTTTTACTCTAAATGAGACCATTGTTTAGAAAATTAACATCATATTAAGTACAGCTTCAAACTAGCAACTGAAAGCGTTTACTGAGGGTACAGAGTGAGTGAGCAGTGGAGTCGCTATCTCATTCTATACAGTCTGAAACCTTTTTGCGACCTGAGGTGTCGCCCCCTGCTGGCTTTAAGAAAGAATGCAGGTTTATGGCGCTTGACATTCCCTTGGACCTAGAGGCTATGTCCAACTTTTACCTACAGTCTATGGAAACAGCATGTTCTTGGAATTAAATGCAAAAGTCAAATTCATCATGAATTAATAGTGTTACTCAAGGTTAACTCACTCTGCATGTTACATAGATTATAACATTATAACTATATATATTTGGATTACATATATTTGTTAACATCATCATGATGTCAGTGCTTTCATACACATCAGCAACGTCTATGTTTGGTTAGTACAGATATTTAATTTCATGTTTTAAGATGATTACATTTATAGATTACTATTATTAGTGTTTAAAGTTAAAGAAAGAAAATGTTTCATAGCTTGACGATCATATCAAGACGTGAAGACTTATAAGGAAAAAGGTGTCAGCCAGTGAGCCCGGCACCAAAGTGTTAGAGGTGACGCATGAAGCTAAAGACTGATATTTTGGTCAGCGGTGTGAGACTTCCTGTTTCCTGTGTACATCCTGGTTACTAAAACAAGAGTGATAGATTTACTTTTTCTTGTACGCTTGAATCACCAAAGCCAGTGTGCTGAACATTGCACAATAGAAAAGAAACAAGTGGTGAGAGATGGCCTCAGTCCAAAAACAACTTTTTCTGAAGGGAAATTTGTAACATAGGAAAGTTACCCTGACAATGTCATCATAATGTCTCGAGATAGACCGGGATCTTTAAAGGTTGAAAGATGTTGCATTGTGGGAACCTAAGTGTCTCGTGAGTACGTCTAAAAGCTAAAATTCTGTTTGACTTACGTTTAAATGGTGACGTGATCTTCACAAATGCTCTGGGAGAATCTGGTGGCGCTTCCAAAATTGGCTCCAGCTGGTTCTGATCTGAGAACTGGCTCTGGGTGGGACTCCGTGTCTGGCCTGGGGTTGCTGTAGGTCCTGGTGGCCTAGGAACTGGTGTTGGGTTCTGGTTTACTGTCGAGCAGCAAGCGGCTGTAGAGTTAGAGGGCAGAGAGGGGCTGGGATCTGTCACAGATGAGCTGCTGGGTGTCGTGTTTTGATGTGCTGGTGCTGCCATCTCTGCTTCGGGGGCACCCCACGTGGAGGTGCTGCAGCGGCCGCTCACGGAGCCGGATTTCACCAGGATGGAGACGCCACTGTCCTGAGAGGCTGTGCTGAAGGGTGATTGATATTAAACCGTTTTCACTTGTCAGCTTTTGTCGCCACTGAATATTTAGCATTACCTCAGCCCAATGATGAATACGGCACTTATTATGCGGTACCTGTTTGTCTTGGAAAGAGGGAAGTGATATGCGGAACCGGAGGAGGCTGTGGAGGAAGCGGAGGAAGCAGTTCTGCTCAGTTTCCCCTTCTCTGAGACAACAGGAGAAGGTAGAGACACATCCATCTCGGGTAGCTCTGGGATCTCGAATGATACATCTGACCAAAACAAATAAATAGAAACTTTATGTGTGCTTCATCACGCGTACTATTCAATCAGGATAAAGGGGACGACACTCTGAGTCTTATTTCTGCATTTTTAGCCGTGCTCAACTGATGTAAACATTCGTCACCATGCAAAAAGTAAGTTCTTAGTTCACCTTTTGACCTGCAGTTTGAAAGTTTCCTGGACAAAGAGTGAACAAATATGTGCACTAACCTTCAGAGTGGGTGCAGCAGAGCCGCAGGTTTTATTCATTTACATTTTTTCCGGTACACTATAACATAGTTTCACTGCATTTGGCAAAAACAAACCAACTGCACTATTAACTGCAATTTATCTTAGTTTTTACAAGATATCAAAGCAAAAGAAGGAACGGTAAAAATGTGTTAAACGATTGCCCACGGATGTCTCTTGTCACACTAAAACCACCCACAGATGGGCAGCGGTTAGCAGCAGTCGGTTAGAGCAAGTGACATAGTGAAGCTCTGTCTTATTCACACATCTGGCTTTCTTACCAGATGTGGATTTTCAGCTGGATAGAACTGACATGATATTCTGGCCTGTAGGACTTTGTCAATTACAATGAACAAAAGAAAAACACCTGAGTTCACATTAAAGAGTCCATCTTACCTTCAGGGAAGAGATCAGAGCTGTACTGAATAAGAGGCTCAATGACCGTCACCACCTGGACTGAGGAAGCTGATGCCATGTCGAAGAGAGCAGTTTCCCTAAAGAGGCGGGATTCAGACAAGAATTCACATACAGAATAAATATTATGAACAGGCAGGACAAGGAATATGATGAAACACACAGGGTGACATCTCGTACCCCTCGGCTCGTGGCCAGAGCAGATTTGGTCCCAGGACGATGGCAATGTTACTCGGTGTCATCTTGTTTAAAGCCTGCTGCTCAGACAACAGAGACAAGAACTGGATCAGGTACCTGGCAGGCAAAAAAAAAAGAGGAAAAACACAATGTACAGTAAAAGAAGGAAGCGGACACAGAAAGAAGAAGACTACATATGAAAAACCTGCGCTGCACAAGATGAAAGCGTCCCCTCAATCTGTCGAAGATATGAGTTAAAAAAAAAAGAGAGAAGTTACAATGTGATTATTTGTAGGGTTTGATTTTTTTTAATTTCCTCTTCCATGCGAGCAACACTATGAGGCTGTGCTTTAAAATAATGGTACTGCGAATGAAATAATGATGTGTTCATGCTCGATGCATAGTTCACCTACTTAGTTGGTTAGTTAGATGTGTAGTAGTTGGTGCTTATATGGGCTAATTCAAGACATCTGGGCTGAAAAATAAAGCCTAAAAAATGCAGTTATTTGAGTGGCCACCTGAGGCGACTCAGTGCCCACAGACTCTCATGTTAAAAATTCCAAATTTACAGCAGAAATAAAAAAATTATTAGACTGCTTTATTGGTATTATCGACCAATAAGAGCTATTTGCTCATTTATAGGTTTCAACACTAATAAATGAAAAAGTAAAGAAGAGTCAGGAGGAACAGCTTAAAACCGTTATGGGTGTTGAGCATAGCAGCATAGTCTCTACCAGAGGGCACTCTACAGCTTACCTGTTGGTAGCATCTGAGCGTGGCGTAAATGAGTAAATAAATATCTGCACATAACAAATATTAGGGAAAACTGTTTCCGTCTCATGTGTCTAACCTAAATAATATTGACTGATATATTGGAATAGATCACAAAATATCTGTAAAGTTTAAAAATCACCAAATATTGGAAGGCTCTAATTTTTATTCTCTGGAACAAAAATAGTTTGGGGCTTTTTGCTCTGCTGGGCATCTCAACAGCTAAACCGAGTCACTGAAATGGACCTCTCGGGATGTATGCATGTGGCATTGGCGCTTTAGGATGACAGTTTTAAAGGAATTATGGAACTAATATTATGGTGTGCTGTGCAGTCAGTTGTTTTAATGGCCCATTCAAGCATAAAAGAACAGTAAAGCCAACGTGCACGCGCTACAAACCTGCATTCTTTTTAATGGCTACCAGGGTGCGAGTCCTGTTGTCGCAAAACAAAAAAAACCCAAAAAACTGGGCCTTTAGGAGTCTATATGAAAATGGCTTTTCTGACTTGGCCACTCGGGGAACACTTTTCTGCTCAGTCACCCATTTTGTAAGGTTGGTCGAACTTTTATCCAGCATCTGCTTATTGGCTAATGAGTAGTGTTGAAGTTGTTAGCCAATGAGCGTGTGATGCCATAGTCAGACTCGCCCCCTCTCATCACATCCGGTTTCAAAACATGATCATCTTAAGGCTTCACACATCAGTTGGTGACCATCGACCCACTATTAAAGCCTGAAATCTTCACTAGTCCTTCTTACTGTCAAAAAAAAAAAATGAAGATCTGTAATTTGGGACAGATACATAAAGATATCTGTGTATTGGAGAGGTAAAATGTGAAAAAAAGCTGTTAACTACTGTCCAAATATGGTGATTTTTGGCTCCAAAATTGACTCCAGTCAGTGACATCACTGGGGCAACACCCATCTTTTATGTGTTGCCTAAACCACACGCAAACTGTATGTATGCACATGTATGTGACTGTCAGAGACATAGCAACATGACCACAACGTGACATTTGACAATGTGGCTTTGCCGAAAAAAAAGGGGGTACTCAAGGACCTCAGACCTGAGGTTGTTGTAGTTTTCAGGTGGCAGCTTCTTCAGTAGTATCTTGAACTGCTCCAGCTTCTCTGGCAGCTCTTTTTCCCTGTGAGGAGAGAGGTCAGGCTTTAGAAACACACCACGGCAAAAAAGAGCGATGTAGAAAGGAGTATAGATTTGGTACAGACCCTGCTGCTTTAAACCAGTCATTGTAGAGGTCAAAGGTCATTAGAGGTTCAGGAAGTTCTCGAAGGTAACACTTCAAAGCTCCTATCGACAGATTCAGAAGTAAGTCCCAGCTCATTTTAGATGAGCACTATTAGATGAACAATAATATCCATAAACCCTTAATATTGCACCTTCTTGCTGTTTTCTCCTAATAACGCATTAATAAATGCTTTTATACTGCACTGCACTGCTGTAAATATTTGCTAGTGCGATGAAATGTTTTTTACTTCACGGGAAGCTGCAACAGGAGTAAACAGAAGAGGAACTGAGTTGTTAAAATGAGCTGTGAAAGTCGGGGCGGCTGACCAGATGAGGAAGAGCGCTCACGACGGGAAAAAGAAGTCACCACGGCCGGCCTTACCTGCCACAGCGTGAGGGTCCATGCTGAACTCGCTGTGGTCCACCGTCTCTTGGTCCAGACAGGTCTTCAGCCTCTTCACCACTGAGGCTGCTGCGGCCAAGCGAAACAGACCCTGAGGAACGTTCGCCAAAATGTTAGAAAAAGAGTGACTGAGTGGAAGAAGTCGCAGTCAGGAGTTAGTCAGTTAAAACCAGAGAAACCAGGGAAGCCACCTGCCCCCGAAAAAGAAAGTGTTCACAGTCGCATTTATTGATTACACATATTTACTCCCCTTTATATTTGTCCAACACTTTGCAAAACTGATGGCACTCCCAATCATCTCAGCTGTGCTTTCTGGTTCGTGCGACTAAACAAATATTAACATGCTAACGCACTAAAAGTCTTTAATTTTAGTGGCCAGTACACACGATTCCAGCTTTACACTCCACACGATTACTTTGACATTAAATGGGACCTATTATGTTTATTTGCAGCTCCTTTCTAAGTTTCTGGACTCTACTGCAATAACTGGCTCGTGGTGCAAAAGAATCACTGTTCATCTCACGCTGTTCCTTTGTTCAGCCACTCTCTCAAACGAGCCATTTAGGCTCCTTTCCAGCCACCTTTATCTGACCGAGCTGTGTGCCTGAGATGACCTCTCTCTGTGATATCATAACGATCCAGAAGTAGAAAAAGATGTCTGAAATTGTGCTTAGAGCACCGTATATGTACATAACAATGTTCTTTGACATAAGTGGGCAATAAAAGCACTTTTTATCTGCATTTACATACTTCTGGGTCTCCCCCCATCACGCCTACCTCTTCTCTCATGCCCGTTCTCAGCAGCATGTGAATACACTCCTGGATGGGCGCAGCGATTTCTCTGTTGCTCTGAGACAGATGTGCAAGCAGAGGCTCCCCATAGACCTTCTGGTTGGAGATGCTTAGTGATGGCTCTGCAAAGTACGCAGCAGGCATGAGAACGCATACAGAAACATCACATAGGTGCGGCAAATCAGTGCACAGGCCCGAGCAAACTCCGGTTACCTTTTTGACTGTGATTCTCTTTGAGTTCGCAGATGGTTCTGTCCAGAAACTCATGAGAATTTTTGTGGTACTCTGCTTGCAGCTCGAGAAGCTATTTTTGACCAAAAGAGAAGCAGAAGCAGTGAATGTGAAAAGAAACGCAGTTTGCCTTGTCAGAATGGTCGCATAATTACTGTGTCTGTCACTCACACGAATGAAGTAATTTGCATAGTCATCCTCCTTAGTTGCAAAGTGATACAGGTCTGCAGAGTACTGGTCCTGCAGGGACAAAGAAAGGTCAGAGATCATGACTACACCACTGATTCCACACAGGTGGCACATGACAATAAAACACTCGTACCTTGATGCTCTCCAACTTCCTCCAAGCTTCTTCCATTTCCTCCCTAAGCCCCTCCTGCTTTGCCTGGGGACCAGTGCTAGCCTGACTCCTGACCACACACACATACAAAAATTGTGGTGCTTGGTATCTGTGGTTAAACTGTAACACATGTAGTCCAGACTGAGGCTGTGTAACTCACCGGATTCTTGCATTGTTCCAGTCCATTGTGAGCTTTGCAAACTGCTTTTTGTTCTTTAGGATTTCTGGTAAATCCTCCTACATGGAAATACAGTTAAAAAAGAACCTTTAAGTGCTCGTTTAGCTGCAGCTTTTTGTGCATTGTGTAGTGTACACTCCTAATTTAGCACATAGAGTGGATGGGAAGAATACAAGCAAAGACTTCGCAGTGAAGTTCAATCAAAGTGCAACTTTTAATCTAAATTATTTCAGCACATGTTCTTGGTTTTTGCCCATCACTAATCTTCTGTTTGATGCACTTTAAGCCATTCTTACCTCACTAAGTTTGTTTAGTGGCTCCAGGACCTCCTTTTCCATTTTTATCTCATAGTCTGCCAACATTCTGGCCAGCATGTTCTCCATGAAACAGCACATCTCCAGCACCTTCCTGTCACACACACATAAGTCACGGTAAATATCTGCCTCAAATCTGATTTACTGTTTTGGAAAGATCTCGGTCGACATGCTAAAAATCCATTTAAATCCATTTCAGATCCAGCATGTACCTTCAGATCTTCAGATCATTATAAAGAGCACATTACACAACTGCAACTCATCAGGTTACTCTATATGAGCATTAAACTCTAAGCAAAACACATGCACAGAGCTCTAGTCACAGGTTTTAGACAGCATCCTCTTTCTTTTTTCATCCAGAACTGAAAATTCAAAAGCCTCCGCACTCGAGTCATGAGGTTTCCACATGACAGCAGTCAATGAGTTCAAGTAAAGAACAGCGATAAATGGATGGATGGGTGGGTGGGTGGATAACTGCAGAGGATCAAACCTGTCACCTGATTGAGGACTCTGCATCGAAGTCTTTGAAACTTTCTGCCATGCTGACAGACAGAAGCATCAGAGGAAGCTTTTTCTGTTGAGACAGGAGCACATGTGACGCTTTCAGTAACAAGCAGAGCATTTGCAGAAATGACATGCACGTATCAGCGCTGCTACCATTCGTTTTTCTGCATCCAGCCCTGGTTGACTCAGCATGCAGCACTGCAGCTTTTTGTGGAGCACCTGGGCCGCCTTCCTGGCTGGTTCCACCCTCTGCTCCACCTTTGGTCAGCCAGAGACACATACACACATACAGTGACGCTTAGAGTGTCTAATGATGACATTTTAAATGGGTGCTTAAAATGACACACAATTGACATCAGACTAAAAAGGAAGTGAGGGAGGTGGGCGTGTCCTCCAGAGGTAGTGGAGCATCACTGTGCTAACTATTAACAATATGCAGCTAAAGCCATAAAATGCATTACACCTTTAATAATATGCTATTCATAATAGTGTAAGAATTTAAAAAAAACATAAATATGGAGCAGATTATTTTCTCACCATAACCAGGTCTTCGTGTAGAAGGTCGGTAGCATCTTGTGACCTGCACAAATGCATATTTACATTTAAGTGATATTGGGTGTTGATGTCAGATGTATTGTTTTATTATCATATTATATGCATATAATTAATCTAACAAAAACGCTTGACTTCCATCTTCTTAAATACAGGAATTTGATGACTTGATCTTGTTCATTTGATTCAAAATTTATTTAAAGATGCCGCCTCGGACTGTGATATTGTGCTGGCACTTTTTACAAATATTTTCTGATACTGTGTGGTCTGAAATAAATCATTACTTGGATAATCAAAACATGATCCGCAGATTAAAGAACAGATACTGTTAGTCATAGCTAAAAAATTAATTTATACAACAAATTTAAAGGTTCATAAAGGGGCATGAAATTGACATTTTGACTTAAAATGGTATCATTCTCAATGGCCAGTTATTTTTATTTATTTGATTGTAATTAACAGGATGAGGATTCCTCAATGCTTACAGTAGTAACAGTGGATCTGACGATGCATCTTTTTTTCTTTTATTGGTTGGTTAAATACATACTGAGTCAAAGTGGACATGTTTGTAACTCCGTGACTACGGAGGAACAAAAAAATCTTGACCCAAGTTGACATAAATCATGCATGAAAGGGTTAAATCAGACTCACAAACCAGGCCTGGATCTGCAGTCTTGTGAAAAGCAAGTACACCCTTACTGCTCCCACAGGATTATATAGCATATTTTAATAAAGTTCTGCACTCTTCCCAGGAGTGGATGCCCCAGCAAATCCACTCCACTGTCAGAGCGTGCAATGTTCAGAGAACCACTCATGACAGTACAATTAGAAAAGACTGCGCAAGCTGTTTGGAAAGGTTTCCAGGAGAAAACCTCGTCTCTCCAAAAAGAACGTGACAGCACAGCACAGCAGGAGCACAAATTTCCAGTGTCCTTTAGACAGATGAGACCAAAGTGGAGGTGATTGGCCATAATACACAGCTCCATGTTTGGCAAAATCAAACAGCGTATCACCGCAAACACCTCATCCCAGCTATCAAGCATGGCGGCGGAGGGGGCGATGATTCAGGCTAGATTTGCAGTCACAGGACCTGGACACGTATCTGACCATAGATAAAGCTTGGCTAAAATTGGGTCATGTAGCAGGACAATGATCCCAAGCACAGCAGCAACTCTACGACAGAATGGCTGAAAAAGAAAATGCTGTGGCACGAGCTTCAGAGCTGAAGCGAGAGAAGAGTGGGCCACAATTCTTCCACCACGATGTGAGAGATTGATGAAGTGCAGAGAAAAGGACTACGTCAAAGTTATTGCTGCAGTTATCAGTCATGATTACACATAAAGTTGCCATTAGTGAGGTGAAACTCTTCAAAAGCTGTCCAGAGTTATAAATAGTCATAAACACATTTTTCTGCCCTGTTTGAAAAGCCAAACTTTAACAGCAGCTGTTAAGGTTTGCATGTTTGCACTTCTTCTGCACAGGAACCTAAAAATATCTAAATGTGGGGGTGGTAAAGAAACGGGACATTTTAGGCCTGACTAATATGCGACACCAAGACAACAACCTAACCATGGGTGTGTAGGGTAAGGTTGTGGTTCAGTCAGCAACAGGTGGGGAGGAACGCAACACCACAAGCTTCTCTGCTGAGACAAGTGGAGGCAGGGGCTTCTACAGAGAGGTAATGAGAAAACTAACTGCAGCCTTCACACTTGTTACACTGAAAGGAAACCGAGCCCAGTTCACAAAGAGTTCAGATATGCTTCAGTACCTCTAACGTATAGTTTTATTTCCTCTAGTGAATCTGACACCTGACATTTCAAAACACACTGAGACAAAATTGTCAGTGATCCCATGTATCATGGCACATCTGCCATGTGTGGAAATGTGTGTGAGCATGTGCAGGTGTGTGTGTTTAGGTCAGTTTGCGCTACGTGCGTATTTATTTCATCACCACTCGGAGCTCCGGTGCAAAGCGAGAAGTGCTGCTTGTGCTAGTTGGAGCCCACGGTGCCCTGCAGCAGATGCACGCTGCACTGGTTTATTATTAAACCAGAATGTGTCAAAGTTAAAGGGAGCACGGCCTGCAACCACACTCCTCCAGCCCCGCCGCATGCAAGTGCGCACCAAGAAAACCAAACAGCATGTAGGTGCACGAGTTAGTCACCCACTTCTCTGCTAATGCCAGTGACTCAGTGTTAATCAACCGCAGGAATTGTAACGCAGTGCAAAACCTACATTTGAGTTCAGCACAGGCTGCATTTGCAGTGCTGTGCAAAAGTCTTGTGCCCCAACGATTCATTGAAACATGTGCAAACCTACGTGTGTTTGTGCAATTTTAATGAGCTTGAATATCAATATGTGCCACATTTATTCTTCAACAGCGCCTGTATCTAATTTACACTGCAAGAGTTTCAGTTGCACACACATAATACTCTGGTAAATTGGGTAATATGGTTTTACCTGAAAGTGATACGTTGTGTATATAGCACACAGAACTTTGTGTGCTATATACAGTACTGCGCAAAAGGCCAGAGCCACCCCTACTTAAATATATATTTCGCTTGGTGCAGTGATTATTTGTACGTGGTGTATGTAAGGCAAAGAGACATGGCTGTGGACACTCACTGCTGTATCCTGATCTCCTCCATACATATAAAGAATGATTTGAACCAAACATTTCAGATTTGGATTCATCACTCCATCAGACCTGTTGCCACCGATTCTCAGTCCAGGTTTTGTGTAATGTGGCATACTGCAGCCTTTCCTCCCTCTTTCCTTTCCTTAAGAATGGCTTCTTCACGGCCACCTTTCTACTGAGACCATTTCTGATGATGTTCAGTGAACAGCAGATGGATTTTAGCTCTTTGAGAATCAGCTTGGTAAAAAAATATCATTTTATTTAGCTTTGGCATTTTCCATCAATTTAACTAAAGAAGTGGGAACAAAAGATGCGTTTTTTGACAGGCTGCGTGTAATAAAGTGCTCAAATCAACCTTGCATGTTCTCATTGGTTTGGTGCAGGCAGGGCCAAGCTTTCACTGGTGTCATGGCACCTTTTATATCCTGTCCACCCTGTTACCTGGGGGCTTTTGTTATTAAACAAATTAAAATGAAATAATATTATACATGTCTATGCGATCAATTGCAGGGAGTAAATTGACCAAATGGAATAATTAAAAAAGTGCACCAAATATAATAAAAATTCCTTTTAGTCTAAAAGACTTTAACTGAAATTACATTGTGCTTCAGAATACAGTAGATCTTGACTTTCTTTGATAATACTTATTAACAACCTCTTAAAATACATTTGCAGAGTAAAGTCGTGGACATTTTAGCTCTTAGAAATATGGAAGTGTACAGTAATGGAGATGAATGGCCTGTAACGGGGGCCATTTGGCACACGCCACCAGAGAATGTGGACAACATAATTTCCTCAGCTTGACCGGTATATTTTTAAATGATTTAATAAGCTCTCTTTGAGATGTAATGAAGAAATCATGGAAATTTGACATTATTTTAGACGATGTCACTACCAGGAAATGTCACCAAATAACCCAGGTGCCTTTTTATGCTCGATTATGATTCATAGGTCAGCGTTAAGTGGCTTACCAAAAAAACATTTCTCTAAAACGTTCAGGTCCAAAGAACAACAAAGGATTTTATTTTCCACTTATTTGTTGCGATTTCAGGCATCCTCCTGGTAAAATAACCAGCGCCTTCCTAGTGTGTGTTTCCAACATTCACCACAAACCTGGTGAGCTGCTCTCAGACCAAGCTTTTCCTCCAAACCCAAACAGCATGAGTCACTTTCAGGAGGAACCAGCTCCTTTGCACACTTCCACAAGAATGAAAGTGAGAACACAAAGCAAACAAATCAGAATATCAAATGAAAATGAAAATGTCTGCATTGTTGCAAAGTGAGGTTTTATGAGAATCGCCCCTTAGATTTTGCTCTTAAAGCCCATTAAAATTCTTAGAGCTGAGGAAAATCATTGAAGTCTCAAAGTAAAGCGATCCATCCTAATATGAATGCAGCTGTGGAGACCTTTGTGATGCAGATTCACGGCAGGAGCAGCATTAAGGTGACTAGTAGCATGGGACGAGAGGAAATGATAAAGACTGAGCAGAGAATGAAGGTAATTAAAGTCCCAAGTGTTAGTTACACAGTTCACCCACAAGCAGCCCGAGTTCTTTATCCAATACAAACATAAGTAACTCAAGAGACATGTGGCTTACGCCACACAGTGTGTGAGCTCACAGGAGGCCCTGACCTTCCTGTAAAAATGAATGTAATGTTGTTCAAATGCAACATTCAGAACAAGAGTTCAGGCTTACCTTGTCCCAGAGCCGAGCTGCTTCAGGATGCTCAGAGACTGCCGGAGCATGCTGGCAGCAGAGTCCAACCAGCCTTTCTACCTTAACCTCCTACTTCTGTTCAACCCCACAATGTATCCTGTTTTTTGGGGGTTTTTTTTAAAAAAAAAGAAGGAAAGAAAGAAAAAAGAACCAAAAAAAACGTCCACACAGGCTCCAGCTGTGTTACTGCATCAGGAAGAGAAGGCGCAGACCAGTCGCTCTGCCTCACTTTTGGCTGTTTTTGTGTTTTTGTGTGTGCGTGCTTTAACCGTCAGTTTTCGTTCTCGTTTCAGGAGCACGCTCTTGAGACACATCGAACACAAGTCAGTGAATGAGGAAGTTGCACAGATGATATGCAAGCTGTGAAAGGGAAGAGAGATTTTTTTTTTTTAAAAAACTGTGACACTATGATTTGACAGCCTAAAATGATACTCCACATATGACACATACAGTCACGGAGAAGAATGAGTGGGGTCACGCCGAGTGAGTGGGATCACACTGCGTATTTATGACGGCATTGGACTTTTGTTTTCCTCTGTTTGAAAGGGCACAGCCACCTTTGCAGACTGGCATAAGGCACCATTTGTGCAGCGCCAAGGTTGTAATGTGCTCGCTTGTCTGCTTGTAATTAGAATGATGCTCACCCACTTAAAATATCCTTATGGCAGCCTGCGGTTAGTGTGCAGTTCTGTAAACTGCCTGTGCTGAAGATTTAAAAGGATGTGAAATAGCCAAAAGAGGAAACTGGGCCACTGTTTGTAACATTTTTTCCTGTCAGCTTAAAAGTTATTCCCATTTCACTGAGCCCATTCTCTGCTTCTTTAAGACTTTGTGCATTTTTATTTATTTTTTTCCTTCATATATTCAGTTTTTCTTTTACCTAAACCCAACACACAACACTGACTGTCTACAATCTCTTTGTGCTTAGTTTATTTATCATTTACACGGAGGAACTCACCTTTAATCGCTGCTAAAGTTACATTTCTTCTCAGTGTCTCCTTTTAGTGCTGCTTATGTCTATTTTCATGACAGATATTTTTATTGTTTTTACTTCACTTTGTCTTTACATTTAGGCATGCAGCGTGCAGTTTCTTCCTACACTCACAAATGGCTCTGCCTTCCCTGTTTTGGCTCGGACACGAAACTCTGACAAAGCTTCAGTATTCAATGTATTATTAGAGAAAACTCGGGAAAGGACACTTTCAACATGTGCAATTTCACCAAAAATAAGGGGTGCTTTTTAAAGCCTACCACTGCCTGCAGGATGCAGGAATCTGCTTTCATCTGCCACATGCTACAGCCTAGTGGCAGCATTAACAAAATACACATAACATGCAAGAACTGGCATCTTAATTTTAGCAGCAGGGCATCTCTCTTGATCATCTGTTGAGTCACATCACATTTCTGCAACACTGTGGGTTTTTTTTTTTTTGTGTTCTTGAGCAATAGTTCACCAGGCTTTTCAGAGGAATGTTTTTGGTTTGCTAAACCACTTACTAATACCCATGAATGATTCAAACATAAAAAAGGGCGCCTAACTCAAGGGTTAAAGCGGTGTTGTGTCTACACATAAGAAAGACTGAAAATCAAATTGCATCTTTTGGTAGTTTGTTACTAGTGGTCACAAAAAAAGCTCTAAACTGTTGCCATTTCTTCAGTTGAATCCATAAAAAATGCCAATCATAACACTGTTTGACAGAGGATACAGGTTAAAGTATAAAAGGTACAACAGTGAGTGTCTACAGCTGAAGCATGGGTGGAGGTGCTGTCACGGTTTGGGGCTGCATTTCAGCCGGTGGTGTCGGGATCTTGTCGAAACAGATAATTAATGCAGAAAAGTGCCATCAGATTTGATCCAGCATGGAACACCATCTGGCTGGAAACAGCTTCATTTGTCAGCATGACAATGATTCCAAACACTTTAACAATGCAGTGAAAGCATACCCAGATCAAAAAAAAAAAAAAAACAACCAAAATAAAAAAAAGAAAAAGAAAAAAAT